>VWPU01018258.1:0-81810 GCA_013398955.1 Callaeas wilsoni | reverse complement strand
AGGGAGGGGAAGGGAAGGGAAGGGAAGGGAAGGGAAGGGTTTTAATCATCTTGGAAATTATGTGCTACAGCTTAAACATGTATCTACTGGAGAGAAAGGAATGGAACAGGGTAGCTTGCAGGAAGAATGACACAAAGATATGCCACAATTCTTCAGAGTTTATGCAAGGAACAGTTGTTTATATGATATCCATCAGTGAAAGGTAAGACAAGAAAAACCAAGCCCATATTTAGTTAAACGGTATCTAGACGCTCCAGCTTTGAAGAACCATTTTCTGACCCTACATCAAGCAGCTCTCCCTTCTCTGTTATCTGTTCTTTCATCTTAATGCATCCAATAACAAGTTCGGCTTTCCATATCAAGTCTTACTTCCTTTTTATTTCTTAATGTTTCCCTGTGATATTTCCTGATGCTTTTATCCACATGAAGTATCATTTAAAGCTTTCTTGATAAAAATTCTTTTGGTAGGAGCTTGCAAGAGCAGCACTAGGTGCTCCTAGGGTGATCCTAGCCTCTTACATCTGAGTAACAAACTCAATTACATGCATGCAGTTACTGTATGAAGGGAAAAAGGCTCTTCCATCAACTTCTTTATCTTGCAAATAGGGGAAAGAGTGATTCTCTCCAGTCTGTGTTTTCCTAAGAGATGCTCCTTTTGTCTTAGATGGAGCAGCAATAGGAAGCACTGCTAAGTCTTGATGTTTTTTTCCGAATTTCACAGTATTTCAGGTAGGTCTAAGATCCTCAGCTCCTGGAGACCATCAGTCAGGACAGAATGGACCTGTCCTAGGGCAGCACTCGCTGGAAGGCAAGTGAGCCCTCACAGGCAGACCTACAAAAGCAAAGCAAGCACAACAGGGCTCCTTTTCTCCTGTGGAAGGTACAGTAAACAAGAAGAACAAGCCCTCGGAAACTACTTCACTCACCCAGCATAGCTGCCTGTGCAGGATCATTATAAATTCGCAGTTTGAAAGCCCACACCACTTAAATAACAGCTTCACCTCCATCTTCTTATACTCTCCCTTCAGGTGTTTATACACGTGATTTTGAGTTAGCAGGGCTTCTCATACCAGTACATGCTAGGCATGAGAGAAGATCAAGGCTGAGATGGGCCCTAAGTGTACAACACTGACTGTGATCAGCGATCGTCAGCCTCTGCATTGCTATGTGTCCAGGTGGATCTTCCCTGAGGCAGCAGCAGTGGTTTTAGATGCCAGAAAGGCCACCTATAATTCGTTGTGCCCTTGATGTTGAAGAGAGTGTGAACATCCTAATTTTGTACTTGTCATCAGAAAGCTTCAGAGGAAGGGTCTCTGTAATTCCTTCATTACCACCAGGGTAATTGCAAATTTTCCGTCAGTCCCCTGACCTTATGATATTGAATTGTTCCTTCAAGTACTCAATTAAAACCCTCATTTCCCTGCATAATTCATAATCTCTGTAACATCCAGGAGCGGTGTTTGTGATGGTCACAGCCTCGCTGTGGTCACTCAGGACATCACACCCTGTCACCTGCTCTCACATATCTGCTGTTTCCATGGTATGCTGGTGGTGTTTAACTTTCAGCTAGCAGATGTGGCTCAGTTGTGTTGCTAAGAGCCTCTGCTTTTTTCCCAAATCCAAGTGTCATCTAGGTAGATGCTGGTAACCTCCAGACCATCACAAATCTGTTGTTTTTCTCAGTGAGTTGTCATAGGTGCCAAGGAAAACCCAACCAGTAGGCAAGAGAAATAGTTTCTTCTGCACATATAAGGTGTTAAATCTGAACAAACATGTTCTATGTTTCTCCTAAGGAGAGTTTCAGAACCCTGCTGATGCATCACATGTAAAGAAATATTTGGTTTCAGCAAGGTCTCCACTCAGAAGCAATGGAATACGATCCTTTTACACATTGGATTTCTTCCATTTGGCTTATACTTAAGTAAGGGAATGTGTCCTTTTTGCAGCTTGATTATCTGGGGGTTTTACTTATGTTTGTGTGACCAAAAGTCAACCCACCTCTTCTGCAATGCAAAAGGAACTTGCCTTCAGACTTGAGCTCGGGAACGTTTGTCTTCTTCCATCTCTTTCCATTTTTCTGCCATTTTTAAAAGGGCTTCCTCAGAAAATATGGTCTCTGCCTTTTTGCTGAGATCAAAAACTAGGTATGCTTCTACCCCATAGATGGATGCATCTTATTGTGTTATAATTACACATATTGTATGTGTATTTTCTTCCTTTTTGTGGCCTATCAACACATTTGTTTGCACCTGATTGTCCTTTCATTTTCTATTGTGATACTGTACTGAAGACAGTAACCCTACTATCACTAGGTTTCATATGCACATTCCTTACAACCTCTTGCAAAGTGAGGTGATTTTGCCCCCGTGCTTTGTCCTGTGCTTTTTGACACAGCTCATGATGGTCAGCATACACTCTGTATAACTCTGCCTAATTTACTTATGCTTTACTACTTCAAATCTTCTGTCTCACCCAATTCTTGGTTCTTTATCATCTTCAAAGTGTGCACACTTTCTGCTCCTCATAAGCCTCATTTTAGACTCAGAAGAGCTTTTTTGTCTGTTGTACATATAACATCTCCTGAGCTTGCAGGGAAGCTTGCATGGAGGGGAGAGTGCAGATGCTCAGATATCTTCATTGATGATGTGAACCAGCCAGATGACTCTTCACCATGACTCAGTCTCCTTCAGCTTTTCCTCTTCACTGCCCTGGCCTGAGGGAAGTGCAAAAGGGGGCAGGTGACCCTTCAGTGAGATTTAACAGAGAAGTTAAAAATCCCTTCTGGCTCATTGTGGTGCACCTGTAATGCACTTCACCCTGTGCACAAACAGACATAGGAAGGGAGATGTGAGCAAGGAGCTCAGATGGTAAATGTTAGCATCAGCAAAACCCCCTGAATCTTCTCTGATGTTCAGTTTCCAAAGGGTGAGCTGCAGTTCTACTCTGAACTTGAAGAGGTGTTTGTTATTTAAGTGATGGTGAGTGTGTCTGACTGGACTTGGACTGCTTTTCAGCGCACACATTGACAAGTTTAATATAGACCAATTATATTGGTGTAGCTGCCTACAGCTGCTCGCCCCACAGAATGACACAAGAACTTGCAGTATGCCAAAACTGTATTGAAATATAGATCTGAAAAGGCATAACAAGCAAGCTTCTGAAAGGTAAACACACAGCTTAAAATTAATGAGAAAAAATTGATATTTAACTCAACAAAAAGAGATTGGCAATTTACCATTCCTTTGTGAGCAACCATCAACTCATATAGGTCAGTAAGCCTTTCATCCCGAGAGCTTCAAATACAATATGTGACTTTAATCCCTGTAACATGGCAAAACAGTGTGTACCAAAGAATTTGGCCACTGGCAAAGAGCCTTGCTTTTGGTTAGAGACTGGTCATTCAAGCAGCATGTGTGGTCTGCAATGGCTCTATTCATTATCCCCCTAATTCCTACTGGGTGTCCTTGCACAGGGCTGTTTGCTGGGTTCATTTCTGACTGCAAGCTGGTGAGCATTATTCCACATCCTCCTGTGCTGAACCACCCTGTCTGGGAGGCTGCAGCCTCTTGCCTTGCAGACCGTGCAAGGACAGGAGGGAGCCCAGCCGGGGGGACTCTGTTCATAATGTGGCATCCAGAAATGTCACCTGGCCTTCAGCTTTCCAAGAGTGCACTCCACTTCCAAGCCACAGCAGCTGGCCCAGCATGGAGAGGCTCCTCTGCTAGACCTGGAAATCTGTCCTAACCCTACAAAATATGAAAGCAAGTGTTGTCTGGGGCAGTGTAAAACTTCCACCTGGGGAAGAATTAGAGGAGAGAGTAAGAAGGGGTCTTGAGGCATCCCTCCAGTGCCTGTATTCCCTTTAGACAGTGTGTGGTAGGTAAAGAAAAATCTCATGCCTAAGGAGATTCCTGTCCATTGCAGCTCTGCTCTTGGAAGCTGCTGCATCTCTATTTTCCCACACGTAAAAGAAAGTACCTTTTGACTTCTCTGTCTCCGTAGAGCACTCTGAGCTTTGCTGATGAAAAGTACTTTATCAGGCATCATTTCTATGAAAATGGTTCTGTCTATCGCAACACAAAACAAGATGTTCACACAGATAACTTTTTGCTGATTCAGTTTACCAGTTTTTCAACATATATAATACAAGATGCAGGAAATGTACTACTACAGTTCAGAGTTTTATTCCGTTAATGGAATAAATGCTTACCACTTCAGTGAATGAAGTTTGGTTCATCCAATCTCTGTAAAGATTCACTCAATGTAGTTTAAAAAACCCCATAGTTTTTGATTTGCATGTTTTTCTGTCTAAAGTTAAAAAAAGGAAAGGTAGCTAAAACTCCATGTCTATATGTTTGATACTACATTTGGAATTCTGTTTTGCCTTTAACTATTTTTAATACACTTTGTTTTAATTTTCTTCTTAGATATTGATATTTTTTTTTTAAGAGAACTAGAAAGCATGTAGTGATGCGTGGAGACTGACTTTTTTTTTTCCTGTCCTTGACTGGTCTATGGTTCTTTTCTATTAAGGTTTCACACCTCTGGCTGGCATATAATCTGTTTGCTAAAAAAACAAGCTTTTATCAGGTTGTGAAAAGTTCCTTACAAAAAGAAAATCCAGTGTATTTTGATAGTTTGTGAAATATCCAGAACTTTTTCTTCTCTGAATGCATTAAGGCTTTTCTTCCTTAAAGGACTGAAGGCATCAGCAGGCTCTGAAGGCAATGGGTGGGAGATGCAATGGGTGGGAGATGCAATGTGTGCTGTAACTAAAGAGTTTAGAAACCACAGCAATGTTGCTGAAATAATAGAGATAAAAGCTAAAGTAGGGCTAAGCCAGTAGTGCATCCAAAACCAGCTGGCTCCCAACAGGAATTTCCATTTTGGTTTTGAAGGGGCTTCGTAAGGTCACACAGGCTAGAGACGGTCTCCACTGTTCTTTGTGCCTGGCAGCATTTGCCCAAGAGACATGGTCAGTCTGGGGGCACAAAGTGGAGAACAGAGGTCAGGAGCCTGGCAAAACGCTCAGGTGTGCCATAGGGATTTGGCAGAGAGGGTAAAAATCCAGCACAATTTCAAAGGGAGTGGGTTTCAGATCCAAAACGAATCATGTTTCATCATTTGTGGTGAAAGAAAAACAAATTCATTCTGTTCTGGGCCAAAAAAAAAAGCCTGTCTTCAAGTTTTTTCAATTCAATTGTTTCTCGATGAAACAACTATTGTGAAATTATTAATTCAGAAGTATTCCTTCTGAATTAATATGTCATAGTAAATATTAATATTAATATTTACATAGTAAATATTAATATTTACATAGTAATATTAAAATGTCAAAGTAAAATATTTTGAGCTTTATAAGCTTGGCAGAAATTTTTTATTCTGAGGAGAAATAGCCTTTTAAACAAGTATGCATTGGGACATAGATTGTTATTTTGCTTTTCTAACATTTTCTCCCTTTCTATCTTTCAGGGGTACTTACTGCTTCTTAAGCCCATTTAGCACTCCATAAGCTTTCTCAAAACCAGCCACAGGTTTCCCAAAAGAGGAAGGACCTTCTTTTCATAACTCACTCACTATTTTTTAATGTCTAGGACAACATACTGGTGACAAGTTTTATTTCTACTCATACAGGGCATTGGCTAATGAGTAAATATTGCAATTTTAGAGTTCATTTTAAAAATTTATTCAATGTTTATGGCTCAAAATGAAATATCAGTAGCTAAATTTTATATGACAACACTGATCATACTGCAGAGATTCAGGTAAACAGGCTATGTATCAACAAAATCTTGCTATTTGCAAAAATCAGGCACACAATCCAGTTACATAAGTTTAATGAGCTCCTTGATGTCTGAAAGGAGGGTTAAATGAATTGGTTTAGATAAATGTATCTGACTGCATTTGCCATGGGCTGAGAGGGCTCACAAGGAGAGGCATGGCATGCATGAGAACCCATCATGCCTACTTCATGCGTCAGCTCCCACTGCAGCCCAACAGCCTCTTCGAGAACCAGGTAACTTTCCTTGCCTCATCAGCCACAGGGCTGAGCGTGGTCTGGGTCAGTGCAGCCACATGCTATTGCCATCAGGGAGCTCCAAGTGCGCCGTGACACACACGTTGAAGAGACTCGCGGGAAGATTTTTGTGGAACTGATGTGCAGCAGCTCTGGCACCAAAACCACTCATGTTGTTTCATGAGCCCCTCTGACTGCCCTGTTTTACAACTGCAAATTATCAGGCATGCCAGCAGCATGAAACCCAGTCCAGGGTTTGGTTTTTTTGCAAAGCCTGTTTTCTTGCAGAGTTCATTCATGGCAGAAACCTCGGCCACTGAAACAGAGCTGTCCCACCTGGAGGGAGCACAACTTGGGATAATACTGGTTCTCCAACAGTGGTGCTGTACTCCTCAACTAAAGCTGTGGAGCAGCCCACAGCAAATTTTCATCCTCGACTGGTGAGCAAATGTTACACGAGCTGTCCTCACTGGTAGGATGAGCTGCACCCTCCCATCAGTCGCAGCAGACACTCTGGAACACTCCGGAACACTCCGCGGACTTGGAACCACTCTGGTGACAATAACTCTAAATCAGAGTGGAAACAATTTGTGAAATGGCACCAAGGTGCTTGTGCTGTCTGCACAGCCTCATCCGTTGGGGTGACAACA
Source organism: Callaeas wilsoni (assembly GCA_013398955.1). NCBI lineage: Eukaryota > Metazoa > Chordata > Aves > Passeriformes > Callaeidae > Callaeas > Callaeas wilsoni. The sequence continues at coordinate 75,144 of VWPU01018258.1, read as the reverse complement.
AATTTTAAATTCTCAGAGTCACCACTTCAGTGGCTTTTGGGAGCTTGAACATCTACTTTCAAAGAGAAGGAGCAGGAGACTTTAGTAACTAATGCAATTGGCAAACCGTTCTGTCTTGTTGCTACCAGAGGAAGCTGAAACATATTTATATTCTTTTTCTCAGCTCTAATCACCTCAGAGGAAGATAGGATACATAATTATTACTAAAAATAATGTAAGTGCTTCTCTGTTTTTATTGCTTAGTGCACAGCTTTTGTATAGCACTACCCAAATGTAGGTGACATTACATTGCATTATAATTTCATAGTTATTAATTTCTTACCTTCTCTTGATTTGAATCAGAAAATGGGGTTTAGTAGTAAGAAATATGAAACAAAATGCTGCAAGCAAGCAAAAATGGTCCCAAATCTGAAAGAGAAGGTGTACATTTCCATAATGGCTACAAGATTCAGAAGGCTGTGAGACTTTTTTGCATGTGTCTTGGAAAGGAATTAATAATCTTCACATGCTTTGTCCTGGTGATTGAAATAAATTACTTGCTTAAATTGCTAAGCAAGATGACCCATCTGTTGGCCCATGCTTGTTCAGATTCTCAGTAGGTTTATTATTCAAAATAATGACTGCCATATGCAACAGTAAACAGTCCTTTTAGCATTGACTGAAAGATCCTGTGCTGCTTTTGAAGGCAATTTACAAAAATTGTTCATGTTCCTCTCCAGAACCTGCCATTCAACCAAACTCACCCTGACAGAGCTATTGCACTGCTTTTCTGTGAAGGCAGAGACAAAACCAAAGCAGAAGCCTGGACCAGATAAGATTTATTCTTCATGAATGGAGAAGACTGAAAATTATGAATTATACAGCTCTGCAGCCCCAAACAGCACCAGGCATGTCCCAGTTTTTTGTTTATTTGCATCACCAAAGCAACTATCATATAATCCAGTTGCAGGAGTGATCAGTACGTTTAAATATGCATTACAGAATCTATCTAAGCTGGCAGCAGCCACTGTAACACTCCCCAAGCCAAAGAAAGAAAAAGATTGTCCCAATCCAAATTCACCCTCCTTTTCAGAAAATGCCTGAATGATTAGCCAAACTCTATAATGCTCCTTCATGGTCAACAAATTCTGTCCATCAGACCCAGGAAGGCAGAGTATCCCTGGGATGAGGGCTTTCCTTGAGCATATTGCCCCTCACAGGCCCAGAAGCACAAACCAGGAGACCTCCAGCATGAGCATCTCTGTGGAGGGATGGGGCAGAAGGCAAGGGTAATGGCAGGACTTGAGTCATCGCAGAGAAATGCCACTTGCTGTCAGCATGTCCAGAATGAAAGGATCATGGCACAAGGAAATTTGTCTAGATAAGGGAGTGATTTCCCTGCTGATGAATTAACGAATGCAGTTAAAGGTGAACATCGGCCTCTGCAGGAGATGAGCACCATTGGGTTATTCCCTTGGCAGCTTCTTCTGCCCTCAGTCATTTGTAAGCTCCCTGTTCAAGTTAAAGCTGGCAGAGTCACAGCACTGAGCAAGCACGGTGCAGAAAGCCCATCTGTCCTTAGCAAGGGAGATAATGGAGGGGAGAAACCCCCACCCTGCCCCTCCACACTGGTGTGCAGGTGCCCACAGCTCACGGTGCTGTATGTAATTAAATAAAACCAGACTTGCCATCAAACACTCTGCATGCCTTTACTGGTTCGAAGATGTGCCTGTGTGTTGGATTTGACCACCTCCCTCTGTTTTATTATTTTTTATCACTGAATTTCTGTTAAATTCCACTGGTTCCCATCCTCTAACCTTTCCCTGTTAGGGAAGGGCTGAGAGCCAGGCTTTTACAAACAGTCCTCATATACATCTACTTAATAAATAAATAAATGGCAAGGTTCCTTTTCATAACTTCCTTTGCCTCTAATTTAGACCATCCACATTTCATCCCCAGGCTGAACACACATTCAATTCATACAAGACCCATAAACTATGTTAAGACCACAGAGCATCCATGATTTGTTCATGATGTTAATAGTGACTCACCATGGCCAGATTACAGATGTTAAATTGCTGATGGATGGCCTACATCCAGCACATGGTATTCAGCTGAGGTATTAATCACGTGTGGAAAGGTCTTTCTTTTCTCTGTTGGTCCCTGTGAATAATGAAACCTCTAATATAGTATATTGTACTTTACAAGCTTACTGAAATGAACTCACTTCTAGAAAGAGAAAAGGATAACACTATTAAAGCAGCCGAATGCTGTACATGACATGATGACATATTAGGACTTTCAGGATAGCTAAATGAACAAACTCACTTTTTGTTGATTTATGCCGGCAGCACCGGTCTTTCTTTCCCAGGAAGGGAAGTTTTCTTGTTTCCCTCTTTCTTTGTTGGGAACAGATAACTTATTGAGTGTGATATTGGCTTAATAGACAATTGTTCATGAAAAACACAGTGTGTAAAAGAACAGGAAAGGAAGACTAAGTGTAGATTTGGGTAAGAAATAACTCATCTGGAGTTGGAGATATTGTTTTCCCTTGGTATGCTGGCAGACTGTCTTCTTCTGAAGCATCTTCTTCTGAAGTACTGAGTGAGAATCAAGTATGGGAATCTCCCACACTATTTCTCGTGTTTCCTTTTCCTTTTCCTTTTCTTCTGGCATGGGGATTTTCACTGATGCAAGGATAACAAGTTCTACAGAGCAGTATACTTTACTGCTTGCGATAAGCATGACTATTATCATTGTCCTTTTAAATTTTCTTCTGGTTTAATGAAGATAGTAAGAACTCAGACACCTTGATACAGAAAATTACTATATACTGGGCCTTCAAAAATGTCCAGATGTTTCAAAAGAAAATGCAAAACTCCAAAACCAAAGTGGCTTGTTCATTTTAAGGCTTTTCTTAGGAGGTGAACAAAGACAATAATATATCAGAAATAAACAAATATATCAGACTAAAGAAATAGACAAGAAAAAGTACCAATAGTCAGTTTCTTCCTGAAAGGGTGAATAAATACCAGAAGATTCTTCTTACGTTGCACTGCAGTCATATATGAAGCAAGGATAACACTGATTCAAAAAATCAGGGGCTTGGAAGTATTTTCCTATGCTGCTGAAAATCTCACCATTGATACAAACCATATAATGCGCCATGCTCTGCTTCTCAACACAAGAGAAGCAGGTGGTTTTGATATGGCCATGACTGTCCCTTCAGAAGGCAAATTCGGAACCGAAACAACGGGTTGCTGGATCATTCAGCTTCAAGGCTGATGGAGATTTCTGGTAATGGTATTATGGCTAGGTAGGGATCGTCCCTGGGCAGTCAGAAGTAGCAGAAATGACATCCTGATGTCTGTAAATGCTGAGGGAACAAAACACCTGGGAGAATATTCAGCCTCAAGGCTGCTGCTGCTGTTTTGGAAGATGTGAGTTTACTTTTTCAGGGAAAGGAAGTAATTACCCTAGGCATGTGTGGAACCACTGAAGAGACTACTGCAAATCTCTCCCGATAGCCATGGCCAGCTATAAATACTTCTATGCTCTCTGTGCCATAGCATGAGATGATAACTGATATGTTCAGACAGGGATGTCAAGAGGGGGATGGGGACTGGAAACTCCATTTCAGGCGCCAAGACAATTTTCTTGAGAAAGGAAATCTGAAACCAGCAGAGGATGGAATGCACTTCATGCAGAGGCACTGCTGTAGGCTTTGGCCTGCACACCTCACACCCACTTCAGTCCTCTAGACACCATTTAGAGGGGGCTTGAACAGGGAACGAACTGGCTTGGGGTCAATATCATCCTAGTTTAATTAATCACTACTGCATTAGAAGCAGTAACTGGGGAAATATAATGATAGTTAGTCCATATGAAGCAGCTGCAAAGCTTCTTTGCAACTTTAAGAATGACCCTTCAACCTTTTCTCATTACTCATATGATTAATGCTTATCCATGTGAATAGTTTCATTGATTTAACTCACCCTACTTCTGCAGGTAAGGACTTCAGAATTAAACAAAAAAATACAGAATTATACTCTTCCGCTGTTATTTCAAATTCAGCACTAGTTAAGTGCAGCGATTAACTCAATAGACCTTGTCCCACAGAGAAGGGCAGTAGAGAACTTACTCTGTAACTAGGGGTTCCACTTTAACTAAAAGAACAATATCAGCATCCATACCGTAATCTGGTTTTTTAGTCCCATGAGTATAAATTATGTTGTTTAAACTTATATTTAAGTTAGGTGTTCATAAGTAATCCTTAAAAGCAGTCTCCACTTTAATTCAACACATGAAAATTCAACAAGAAAAAAAAACTGCACAAAATATCAAAAAAAGAATAATATAATCTCTTGTTAAATTTTCAATTAAAAAGTTATTTTACCCAAATATGTTCAGTCTTGCAATACCGCCCTTATTCTATGATTTCTTCAAATAATTTTTCCTAGTCCAGTAAGTACTTATGCATAGTAATGTGCTTATTTTTCCCTGGAACACCAATATAATACTATTCCACTCCGTGGGGTCTGTATTTTTGACATATGCAACAAGCCTAGACAATTTTCCCAGTATCATTACTCACTGGGAATCTTTAGCTCATCTCTTGTTCTGTCCCTAAGCAGCCTTCATCTATCTTTTTCAACAATTTTTCTTCAACTCCTTATGAATCACTTTGCTGCTGTCTTAGAGAAAATCCCCTCTGCTATGAGGAGCTGCTTCTCTAAATGGGGGAGGGAAGCTAAGAGAACGCAGTTCTTGTGGTCAGGACTTCATACAGGTTTTCATCATGGAATCATCACAAGTATCATAATCCATATTCCAATTAAAGCTGTAAGGTATTTTTCAAGTGACACATACCAGGGGACTTTCATCGAATGCTCCGGTATGTGCCCCTGCTATTAACACCTCTCCATCAGGTTTGCATTCAATACACAAATCACATCTCTGCAGTTAAAACTTGTCTCTGTTCTAGGCAGCGTCCTGGACAGACCCAATGTGGCAATGGTAGCAAGAGATTTATGGTCCATTTCAGATAACATTTCAGCTTCCATAAATAAGGACATGGACTTCTTTACACCGCCAAGCGAAGTCTTATTCTCTGCCTGTATATTAAAACTCAATGTTAGGTGGCATGTGGCATTTTTTTCTTTGTTGCTGTGTCAGAAAAGTTGCTCATCTCCAGTTTTACAACACATCCAGAAGAAAAAGAAACAAATAGTCACAGTGGGAACAGTTATCGATAAATCAATTATATATTTACTGGTATTGTACCTTTAACTCCAGATCTTTTCATCACCTCCTCCATTTCTCAAATTCAGCTAACCTCAGTTTCCCATGATTTTCAGACATCTTTGCACATCAGTGTTCACACATGAACAACCTTCATATGAAGGCCCCATTATTTGGGGGATATTCATATCAATCCCTTTCTGTACCAAAGGAGGACAAATACCTGTGACAGCATCAGTCCTACCATGATCACACAATTTATTGGGTTAATTTTTCTTCCTGGTAAGTTTTCCTCTGATGGAATTACTAATATTTATTACTTAAATTCACCTTAGCATTTCTGGTCTTCTAGTTTGTTCCAGACCAAAACATCCTCTATAAAGAATACACTTACTCCATGTAATTCAAATGCATTGCATTCACAGGCGAGCACTCTGGGCACCCCAAAAGATCTTCATGGAAATTGTGTTTCCCAAAGGGTCTGTTAAATTTGCATAAACAAATGCTCTCTATTTTAATGGGATGTGTGATCATGGAATTGTGTCTTTCGTACAGAACAGATGTAATTAAAGAATGAAACACCAGGTCAGTGCAGTGTATAGCATTCCTATGGAAAGGTTTCACGCTGAGCTCAGAAGTCTCATCCCACCTGCCTCACTGTAACAAAACACCTCTTGTGCAGTTGTCTCTTCTCCACTGCTTTGCAGTGTCCAAAGCGTTCAACTGTTTAAAGGCACACTCCGATGCCGCACACTTCCCAGTACCACACTTCCAGCTCTTCCAGCACATCCGAGATCGCTCCTACAGAACCGTCCCTTCAGTCTCTCCTAGCATCCCAGACACTCCCTCTACTGCAATTCAGAAATTCATTTACTCAAAGCAAGACGATAACTGTGAGCTGTTCTGACAGAAAGACTTTCTACTTCCTCCTTTCCACAAAACTAGCAATAAACAAAGCCAAAATTTGACATTTTCAATTTGCATGTTAAACTTTTCTCCCAGCTCCTACTGGCTTGGAGCAGCTTGGAACAGAGCCAGACAGATGCAAGGATGTAGTTTATCTGGGACGGGAAACTAGGATGTAATTTGGCAATTCTTCTGGGAGGAAAAGGCATGCCTAAAGGAGCCAAGCCTCTGAAGTAAAACATACATCGCTCACCCCTTCTCCCACTCTTCCAGCAGTAAAGTGACATACCTTTATTAATATTTATTGCCACTGAGCAGCACACAATAGTTTAGAGAAATTACTGGCACCAGAAGAAAGGAGGTGAGCAAGAAGGGGATGGGCAAGAGGGCTGGGTGAAGTTGAATAAGCTGTCCCAACCAGCAATGATAGTTGGTTTGGCTAGTCACTCTGAAAATCTGCTATGACCGAAGAAGCAGAAATTTCTAAGAACGAACTCCCAGATGAAGGTTTCCAGTGCAAGAAAGTTGTAATTACAAATTAACCAGGCTAACTCACTACAAAGGAGGATGCTGTCAAGTTTGCTTTCTACCAGATGCACGAAGCAACTTCCAGAACAAAAAGCAAACTCACATGACCAGCAACTGACCCTGTTTCCCAGCTATCAGGGTGAAGGAAACTCAGACCTGTCTGCACGTGGTGCAGCTGTGTCCCCAGCACAGCACCAGAACAGCTGTGGAAGGACTTAAGGGGGGCACTGAAACCTATGTCAAAGCAGTGCAAGGCACCGTCAAGAGTTTTCAGTCTTCACAACCAGTGATGGAGTTTAAAAGCCAGCAGAAACACTTGCCTATAACTTACATATTTCACTCTCCAGTGAAGCCAGTGACAGGTCCCCTCCCACTAGCTGAACACTGAATTTATCAAGAGCAGACATCTGTGGCCACCATCTACTAGGACCACCCATCAGCAGCAGAAAAGGCCTCCATGCACTCACTGAATATCAGAAGGTCGGAGGTCATTTGCTCCTACCAGTTGACTAAAAGTACTCCATACAGCTTGAATGAAAGGTCATTTTAAGATACTGTGCAATTCACTGTCAAGGCACAGCTCAGGACAGGACAAAGGCAGCAGAAGGAGCTAGCCTCATTCCAGCCTTTCTCCAACTTCACAAGTCATCTCATTCCCTACAGTAACAACAGAAACCATAAGCCTCTTATGAGCCACACATTGTATTACAGACAGAAATGCAAGCAAAGATATTTTCCCCTTTCCAAAAATAGTTTTTTCCTTTTTTTTCTTTTAGAAAATGACAACGTGAGGAAAAAATACCATTTTGTTTTTCTGTAAGCTTTACATCTTTTTGGTGTAAGCTTTACATCTTTCTGGCTCTGGAAAAACTGGTAGCAGCTGGTTTAATTTCCTCAGTTTCCCGTGTCAAAGGTTCAAACACTGTTGTAGATACTCTTTATGAGTGAAATGTTTTCCTGCTCTTTGGATCAAAAAACTTTAAACAAATTCAGATGACTCCATTTCAGTGTGCTGGGAAGGCCTGGGCCAACTCTTTGTAGATACATTTCTCATTGCATTTACAAGAACTGCTCTGCAATGAGATCTCTACAGTGAAATACCTATCTTTTCAGTGGCCGTCCAATTTTCCTGTTTTGGTTGACTCTACCCAGCCCAAAGGAAACTCACCCTTTGTCAGAACTCCAGAAAAGCCTGGTACAAAATCTAGATTCGATTTACATTTCATTTGCCCTAAAATATTTTTCAACATCAAGTAAGGATCAAGTAAAAGTAGAAAGAAAAGATCAGAAGGGAGGGGAAGTAGAGAATGAATTGAATAGGGAAAACATTGAGAAAGGTGAAAATAAAATAATCACAGGGAAAAACAGATGTCAAGTATAGACTTATTGGTGTGGGCAATGAAGACTTACAAAAGAATCTGCACATAGAGAGGCTCTGACAGCCTAGAAATGTCTCCCAGCAGCAGCCGTCAGGAGTGGGAGGACAAGCCCTATTCCTCTCCTCCAGAAGAGATGATAGTTTCCTATTGCGAGAGTAGGTGCTAATTATTGTTTCCTTTCTAGGATCCAGGGAGGCTTTTAAATCTATCCAGTGCATCAGTAAAATAATCTGTTACTAGATAGATAGATAGATAGATATTTGGCAAGGTGGAATGGTAAGGGGCTCTCCCTGTTGAGGCTGAGAGGCAAAATTGAAAACAAGAGTTTGTGGGAAAGTCTAGTGCTTATGGTATGGGGGTGCATCTGCTTATCTACGTGGGGGGTTTCAGGCAGTGGGACCACAGGCTGTGTGACCACAAGGTATGTGATGAGCTGCATTTCTAGCAGCTTGCAGATAATGAATGGGAAGGCTCTTGGGTTTTCCCTGTGTGCATCAAGTGCAAAGGTTCACATTTTTGTTCAGCCATACACCAGCAGTGGAAACCAACACTGGTCACTGGGAGAGCCTTTTCACTTCAGCAGGTGAAGGTGCTGACTCCACTTCCCGCAGGCAAGCCAGACCTCATTTTGCTGACTGAAGAAGATGCCACTTAAATTAAAACTTGTGTAACCATATGTTTCAAAACGGAGAGTCATAATTTATACAAGAATGACTGTGACAGGCCGTGTATTTGTGCTGACTTGCTATATTTCCACAGTGCCCTGTTGAATAAAGCTATCAAAGTTTATCCTGTTTGTAAGTTAAAAGCATAATTAACAATCCTACGTGCCAGAAGCATTCCTTATGTGAACTAGGTATTATAGTTAAAATAAAAGACACAACTTCCATATTAATTATGTTTGTTGAGGGATCAATTTATAATGTGTGATTGTATGTTCTTAAACCATCCCATTTAACCTCGCAGCACACCACTTGAATGCTGCATTTCATTTATCCTGGAGACCCTGGGCTTTGAACTACATGTAACACAATACAGCAGAACAAACCAAACAATAGAGTGGCCCAAATCACTGTCCATCACACCATCTTATACAGTACGGGCACCTCCAGCACAGCAGATGGGGTTGAGCACACGGGTGTGTGTAAATAGAATACTTAGAAAACTAAACTTTTGTCAGTTTAGACAGCTGATATCGGTCACAACACAGAGGTGAGTTGTTGCTAGGGAACACATGAGGCTCTGCCACCAAGACTCACATCTTCAGACCAGTAAGTGCAGCCATCTGTTAAGTCACAGTAGAAAATGCTGAAGATGATGCTGCTTGGATCAATGGACTCCCTCGAATCTAGAAGATGCATCTTGTTTGCAAGGAGGCATGAGAATCATGTGGAGCAGGAAAGGAATAAGGAAGGCTAAACAAAGACACCTTCAGGAAGTTTCCTGCCCTGTTTCTCTCAAATATCCTGGGAAAGACCCATGACATACTAGAGTAGTGAACAAAATCTTATGTTTTCCTTGTCTTGTGTCGCCTGTTTCCTGAAGGAGATAACTGTACTGCAGGCAGTATGACCACAAGGGCTGGGAATGATTACATTTAAGACATTGTGTAAGCCAGAAGGTCATGTTCACAGCTGTTTCAGCTGCTTGGGTGGAAGTACAAGCCAAAGCACCAGTGACCCAGCAATGCAGGCAGCAGCACTAAAATGGAGCAAGTACAGCCTCAAGCTAAGGCACAAAGCAGTCTGAGGATTCACCAGATGGACAGATTCACAACATGTCCACAATCCATCAGTGGGACGCAGAGGAGAACATCTTTAACCCTGTGACAAGAGCCATGTCCCGATCTCAGCCCCCAGTTGTCCCAAAGACAGCGCAGGAAGGCACAACTCCATTGGTAATGCAGTCGGGATATTCATGACTCTCCATGGCTGCACAAATGTTCAAGACCACTCCCAGCTAAAATGAAATAACATTTTGATCACACTAGGGAGTGAAGGCAAAACCATGTTGTTAACACAATTCTCAGATTACTGACACCTCACTTTAGATGTAGCCTAAATGGCAGTCACTGAAGCAGTTACCAAACCGCTGGATTCTACCAGATTTCCATGGATCCACAACCTGCAGTTAAATAGTCCACAAATGTACCTGGGAAATCCAAGTCCTATTCAATTTGGGAATAAATTGGTTGTATAAGGATCAACACCTCTTTGTGCAGTTCTGCTCAGCCCATGTTCCTTCAGCATCCCTGGGCTTGAAGGCTCTCCTTACAATTTTGCACTTTTCAGTGAAGGGAAGAGCTCGTCCCCCACCGTCGTACCCTAAGCACCTCAACCCTCTGATTTATGGCCACTAGAAAGAGCAGTCATGCAGACACACGCCAGAATAGGGGAATTTTTAGAATAAAAATAACATCCAATGTTTCAGAATCTGTTAGGGAACAAAACAGGGAGAACAAACAAACTTTTATTTCAAATCATATGCTAACTGTTAAATAACAGAGAGCTCAACTGAAGTAACTCTTATCAGCTCAACTGCGGTGTTTCTTCCACCTTCTCTGCAGCACACACACAAGTGTGAGGCCGCGGTCACACCAACTTTGAACTAGACCGGTTTTACCCAATATGGTAAGTCCTTCATGACAAAGTAACGTCAATGCCAGAAGCAGGATTCCCATTTAAGAGCTATTGACCTATCTTCTTTTGAGGTGGATCAGTCAAGCTCCCAGCTCCTGCCCCACCAGAAACAGGGCGCAGACCTCAGGAGTCTGACGTCGAGATTGTGCCTGCTGCAGCTGGCTGTGATTTCATCTCCTCTTGCCCGCTACCAAATATCAGGAATAAATGCCCCCTTAGAAAGATGATTTTGACTGTAGAAAAGAAGCGTGTGTAATTCTATGTCAGGTGAAGTTTCTTTCGCAACATCTGGCAACGTTGCAGAATTTCTACACTCCGCTGAGATTTGGAAGAGCATATGGTTTCCACTACAGCAAAACAAATCACTCCTTGAACAAAAAGCTCTGAAAAGGAGTGGGAAAAGGAAGATGAAAGTTTCAAGTCTGTTTGTAAATTATGCATTATCCGTGCCTGTAATGCCCCAAGGAGCCATAAATTTAGAGGTTTCAACAGAAAAGCCTATAGCTGACACCTTACATTCGTAAAACTCATTACTATCCCTGGAGTGAAAATGAAGGGGGAAAAACAGTGAATAAATAATTGAGAACATAAGACCTTTTCATCATTTCCTTTTGCTCTTTTTCAGCTTTTCACTACAGTTTCAAGACCAATATTGGATTCACATCAGCTGTGGTCTTAAAGATGAAGAATGACAGTATTTTTCTAATGCCTTTGATTGCAAAATTGAAACAGTTCAATTAAATTTATAAGCAGAGATCATGAAAACAAGAACTTGAAATCTAAGACATTTTCACATTCAATATTCACTTCTGCATCTGCCATAGATACCAGTTCTGTAAACTGCATCCAAAACCAACCCGGATGGTAATTCTATTTTTGGTGCAGCTGGACTCTCACAAGAAAGAGTGGCTGAGAAAGCAGACATTGGTCTGCAGGAAATTTTTAGAATATTTTTTATGATCCAGAGGTTCTGCCATATTTTAAAACATTTTTTGTAGTTTGTGCATTTTTATAAAATCCTTTTATTATTTTTTCATATCTTTGCCCTTTCTATATATTGCCCAAAATCTATAGAATGTTTATTCTCAGGAGCCTATGTGACATTGAACTCAGTATGACAAGGAAAACAGAGGAATGAGTCAGTCATGCAGAGCAATTTTGTCCAAGGATTAGATGCAAATAACTCCAGAGAAAAATGTGCTTTCTTTCATTCTTTTTACAGCAACATTAATGCCTAGCATGGCACAGTGTTGCACTTTTCGGCTTTTTCCTCTTTTCACTTTAAATTACACATGAAATTTCAAGAACCAGATACATCGTTTCCCTCATAGCTAAATGCAAATTGCCCCTTTCCCTTTCTTTTTCCTTCAGAATAAAAATCCATGGAGATTCGGAGAATAGAAAGGAAGTAAGTCTCTTTCTTCCCTGTTAAAATTCACAAATGATTCACAAAGGATGATCAGCCCAGGGGCTCTCTGCTGATGGCAGCTGCCAAGATGGGGCTCCAGACAGGAGCGTTCCGTGTTCAGGTCCTCTCTGACTTGGCTCACCCCTGCCCCCATCTTTGGGGGGTTTCTGCCCCACAGGCAGGCTGCATGCTTTCATTTGGATCAGCTTTGGATTTCATCGCTAAACCCAGGTTTGTCTCTTCCCCTCTTCCTTCCTCTGGAGAACCTCATTGCCAGGAAACACAGATTGGATCTCACCCAGAGCCAAGGGCAGCCTTTTCCTCAAAGTTTAACTAGGACCTTCAGCTGTGCCAAGTTTCAGGAAAAAAGTGCTGAATATTTGAGCAGGGGCACAGAAATAAGTAGAATGGCTTCAAAAAGTGCTGCCTTCCTAGCAGATCTCTTTCTGTGGAAGTCAACACACAAGCCTTGAAAATAAATCTGTGACACAGGCAAGGCTCACCTCCCAGTTGGCCCCGGTAAATGGAAGGACCAGATATCCACATGCAACAGACAGTATCAACTTTTTCTTCAGTTTACCCTGGGAGAGAAGTCACCTACCCTTGGGAAGTGAGCCACTTCTCCAAACAGCTCTTGGAGTGGTAAGACAGAATTAGGGACCCAGTAGTCCACAGTTCCCTTCCACATTATTTGTCCTGGAGGAACTTATGGGCCAAACCCTTTGACATCTTCCCTGGGGTCATACCCATGCAGACAAGGCAGCTGACCACAGCACCCACACTCCCTTTGGACCATAGCTGCTAGCTGGGCACCTCTTGTCACAGAGCCCAGCTCTCCTTCCCTCTCCATGCTCGCCTGAGACCTCTACCTGACACACGCCAAAGAGCCAAGGCTCAGCAGGCAAATGACTCACAGATGCTATTGAATAGCTGTAAAAACACTGTGCACAAATGAACAACATGACACTTAGGGCTGCTAGTATTCCTGCCAGTCAAAAGGAGTCCACAGGAAAGAACTCTGAGTACTTTTACAGACAGGAATGCCCTGTGGAAAATTATACATAAACACAAAAGATTGGCAATACAGTGCAGAGCAGTGTTCCCACATAACTTCATTTAGATTGCACTGAGCTGGTATATTTTTATATGTCTTGAAGAAAAACATCTTTCTCATTTGAAGAAGATAAATTTAAAACATCAGTGGTATGCTAGTGCCCAGGGCCTTTTATGCATCAACTTTTACTATTCTAGTCCATGAGTCATAAGTTAGAGCATTTATCCCATAGGAACTTGTATTCCCTGGGCTACTCATTCAGATTGGCAGGTTTAGCCAACCAGCATGTAGTCCATAAGAGGCCAAAACTATAAAAGGGAAAGGTGACACGAAGAGTTCCCCCCCAGTAAAATAAACAATGGCAGTGGAAAGCTCTATTTATTGAGGCAGGAATGGGTCTTAGCAAAGGAAGAGTGACTTCATGAACTGAGCAGCAAGCAGCAGAGGAGGCCATCAAATCTTGCCCTGCGTGTTGGGAGCCAAATTAAAACCATGCTGATGCTGCAGGCTGCCCTGCCACGCCTCCCAGCCCACAGTCCCTCCCAATCTGTCCTTGTTCTGAAAAAGCAAGACATTCGCCAAGTCCTGGTGGACATCAAGACCTGCCTGGGCATTGCATCTTACTAACCAGTAACCTGCAAGCCCATGTCAAGGGCCCACGTGCCTTGAGCACTGTGTGTGTGCAGCAACAAAAGCAGGGACCTACCGGGCTTGAGCCCACTGATGGAGGTTATTTCCCAGCTGACATCTAGATACCCTCAGGGCTGATGGAAATAACAGGAAGCACAACTTATGTCAGGTTGTGTTGCAAAATGATTACTGAAGTTTTGTTTATTAGTGGAGCTGGACACATAAATTCTAAAACAGAGCCACATCCTGCCTGGTCCTTTGTTGCTGTGACACTGCTGACCTGTTAGGAAAGGACTCTGCACAGGGAACACAGAGCAAATGCTGCCCCTACTCTTGTGGTTCACCAGCATCCAGCAAAGGACTGGAGTATGGCCTGATGCTATATTAAGCATTAATATTAATATTGAGAGCTTCACACCACCATTTTCCCACGTAGCTCTAAAGATATATCCTATCTTCTGGTTTTCAGCCAGTGATCTGAGGACCTCTGGGAGATTCCAGGTCAAGGGAAGATGATAAAAGAAAATTCATAAATATTAGATAGTGATCTACAGATGTGGCTTTTTTAAAGGGTTCACAGTTTTCATAGAGAATGGTTGAGAAAGGATACATTAATCCTAAAAGGGTGGAAAATTACTGTGTTAGCTTTCAAAATACAAAATCATTGGTGCAGAAAACCACATTTCTTTCTTTATAGAGGTATAGGTGCATATGACATCATATAAACATCATGTTTAACAATAGCTAGCCATATCCAGATGGCTACATCTATTCATAATAACAGCAGTTCCCAGGAAGCATTGTTGTGGATTATTGCTGAGTTCAAAGGTTCACGATGAGTTTTGGATTTTGCCAGTAGAAGAAATTGTTGTTTCAAAAGCACAGCTGAAGGACCCCTTTTTATCCCACAGAATCCAGTACTGTTGTCTTCCTACACAGGCTGCTGAACAGCTCAGATATATTTTTGTTTATTTTACTCTCTGCAAAAATTCTTTTTCTAGGAAGAGTCTGATGTACTGGAGTAGTGGAGACCTTTGCATTTTCATGCAGCTCAGGCAAGGTTACACTCTGGTGTAGCTGCTCACTCTGGTCACTGTTACTTACCCAAATTATCCCACAAACATTACCAGGACGTGAGCAAGAACTGTCTCATCCACATCTCCAGGAGGTTCATTGAGCTGCACCATTGGAACTGATAGTACATCCAACAAGGTAGGGTGGATGCACTCGATAGCCAAAGTAATCTCACAACACAAAGCTCAGGGGAAAGGAGCATTTCTTCCACACTTTGCTCCTTTTGATGGAGCAGATAAAAAGACAGGGTGATACTAATTATTCTAGAAGGGCATTTTGTTGCACAATGAGCAGTCCTCAGAGGACATGTACTCCTAGTCATCAAGGCTGACATTTAGAGGTTTGACTATAAGCCAGGGTCTATAAGGTTTCAATGAGTTAGGGAGTTTAAATGTACAGTATAGCTAATTTTCAGGTACAAGGTCAAAGTTTCCTAACCTGGCCCCTATTGCTGTTCTAAACATTAACTCAAAGGTCCAATTTTGGCTATTTATGTGTCTAGGTATTTCATTGTGCCTTCAAATCAAGTAGCGAGACACTGAGGTCACCCAAATTGCACCAATAATTATTTGCACACAAAAAGAAGTAGAAACAAAGAGCCCTTGGAGGGCCAGGCCCCTGCAGAGGCTGCCCAAAAGCAGCCCTATTGGGATACCCTGTAGTTCCCGCTGCCCTCACAAGGGTGATGGCCCAGAGGTACAGCTGCCACTCATCCCAAAGGCAAAGGCAAACTCAGCAGTCCATGGGAAGGCAATGGGACTGTTGCTGTAGGGGCTGAACACTGCATCTGACTTTGCCCAGCTGGGATGAAGGGGTCTGGTGTTCAAAGGATGCCCTCACTGAGACGCTGCAGAAAGTGTGTCCGCCAAGCTCTCCGGTTTCATGGCTGTTTTCTTAACATGTAACAGAGGGTGCCAGTTTAATATCCTGCTATAACATTTGACAGCAAGGGTCAAGAGCAGCATCAGAAGAACTGGGGCAAACTTAATGAAAAGAGGCTTAAACATCTTGAAAGAATATGGCTGAGTGGGTCCAGGCACAGCTCAAGGCCCTGGAAGGCACCTCAGGTGCAGGTAGTTAAATCACTTGGAAGAAGAAGATGCCACCTCGTGGTCTTCAGAACTCCAAGAGGGAAATGTCAGCAAAAGAAAAGATGAGTATTCCAGCTCCCATGCAAAAGCGAGAATGGTCTACCTACAGCAGCGGGCTTGCAACTCCTGTGTTACCCTACACTGAAACCCAACACTTGGCCCCTGGGCCCCCAGCCTCCTACCCCTTCTCACCACTGCACCAAACTCCAGCCTCTTCCTTCACCTGCAAGGGACATGAAGTTGCCACCTTCAAGCATCAGAAAAAGCAGAACAACCTTTTCACTGGAGCAAGCAGGATCTCAAATCCTCCCAGGTCCCAAGCAGGAGAGACAGCAGCACCTGTTTGAAATTAAATTCCTGGATTAAAAGCAGGGCTTCCAAGCTCACTGCTTGAAATCGCCATAGCGCAGATGAGGGTCTTTCCTTCCCCCAGCCCCCATTCTTTTTAGGGGTAATATAAGCTTCTTTACAAGAGAGATTTTGTGAAACTTTCCATTCCCCTTTAACAATAACCAGAAGAAATTTGTAGCACATTAGGGCTTAACTTAAGGAAATGAATGAAGGAAGGATCTCCTGTTCATTGGGCTCTTGACCTGGTCTCTGATTTTGTAGGCACTATTTTGCAAACAGGAACACCTGCACTTTTTCCCCTGTGTGGTTACCAGGGGCACACACATATACAAACCCTTCTGGGCATAAAAGTACGAGTTTTGAATAACTTCTCCCTAAAATATATCCACCCACCCACATATCACTAATTGGTTGTGCAGCTGCAGATTGTGCTTGGTGAAGACAGGGACAAGAGTGTTTAAAAGTGTGTAAGCGTGTGTGTGTGTGTGTGTGTGTGTGTGTGTGTGTGAGACTATGACTATTTGATTGTCTGGGTTCACAGATTTTTGTCAAGAAAATTTAGTGCACAAACATTTGAAAACAAGTAGTAACACCTTGTTGAAAATATTTTGTTGTCTCCCTTGGAAGGAAATTCACAGGGAAGTTTTAGGTCTTGCATTCAGTATCAGTATAAGGAGTGGGGAATATTGGATGTGTAAGGACATGGTGCCATCAGGCAGCCATTACTTCTGGCATATGTGTCACTGAGACACAGCCCTTCAGCAAAATGACAGCTATTCCAGTAGGAGACCCAGGAATGCAGTTTATTCGAATGAACAGCTTCACTTTCTAGTTAAAGTCACAGTTAATAAATGGCAAGAAGTGCTTCTCAGCATGGGAACATTCAGGCACAGCCTGAACAAATGGGGTGCAGATTTTTTTAAGGGTTTATTTTCATTCCTATTATAATATATGTCTCAGCTTGTAAATGCTTTTATGCCAGCAGTAAAAATTTCCATTTATACGGGTTGAATTGAACCTTTGCAATTCAGTGGCAGTCCAGCCACTTTTAAGCAGATGTCAAGATGGCTCAAAACTTATTTAGCTGAGTGAGTGACAAGCTGCTAGAACCCAAAGATTTTCCATGGCTGAGCATGCAGACAGGATAGATAGACATCCAAACTGATACATCATTCATTCCCATCAATGGAATAGTATTTTGCTTGCCTGCATGCACATGGGGTCATACCATATGTACTTAAAAACATACAATAACCAGACCTACATGCAAAGGAAATTTGTCTGGTTCATTGTAAGTTACAGATCTGAGAAAAACAAAATAAAACAAGTAAATAAACCACCCCAAACCTACAATAAAAAGAGCAAGGACACTAACCAGCCTAGGAAGATCTCAGTGCATTCTGAGAGTTCAGAAATTCTGTTTCCCACATTTTGCAGCCCATGTTGCAGGCTAGCCCAGGCAGTGTGGCTGGGTTTTTGTTTCAGCTATCGCTACGGCACTGTTAAAGGAACCTTTCTTTATGGAGAGGTTTTCAATACGCATAAAGGGCCATGCTTTCCCTCAGATCAGCTGAACCCCAACGGGGCTGTCTGATCCTTCTCTGTGAAACAAGGACAGCTTATGTTCAGCAATTACATTCCTGTCCGCGTGCAGACAAGAGGCCACCGCCTTTGTCAGCCAGTGCTCCTCGGGCTTCTCTTGCTTTTCAGTGGGGACGATGACCTTTCTGACCACATCAAGATGCACCATCACCATGTGCTCCACACGGGGCCCAGTGTGCGGCACAGTTTTCTTTCCAAGCATCACTGGAAGAGGAGCCAGTCCGTCTCCACTGATCCAGACTGAGGACAGTGATGGACTGCCCTCTGGGCCTAATTACTCCTCCACATTGAGGATAAATAATCTACATGACAACAGACTCCATTCACTCATGCCCTCCCACACCTCCTCCACCCTAAGCCTAGTCTTGAGTGACAGATGGAGCAGGAGTCCATGCGGGCTCCCCTCTTACAGATTTGTGTTGGCCATCCCAGCCACACTGCAACACTTTCCTTTTGGGGCACAGCAGATACAGAGCAGATACTCTGCTAATTCAGTTACCCGGCAAACCAGCTTGGTTCCTAGAGAACAGAAGTCCATCTAAACAGATGGAGAGAGCTTTCTGCAGCCAAATGCAAATGATTTCAACTTACCCTCCTTTTTGGGACTCTTATGTGGCTTAGCAGGATGACCTCAGGTTTTTCTCCACCACGAGTAATTCTCAATGAAATTATACAGTGACACCTGGGCAGTTTTTAAAAAAATGTATCTTTCTCTTATCTTTTCTTTTGACTCTGAAAGGAAATGAGTCATGACCAGGGAGAGGTGACTCCTTACACTCCTTACACATCCTGCAAGGGCTCTGTACCCCACTGGCTGTTAGCTCTGGTTGTTGTTCTAGTTCTGTGAAAGCAAAGCACTCTGTTTATCCTAGGACGTATCCACTGACTTGAAAATTTATGGTAAGAGTTGTCAACACTGTAAACCTCTTCTGTCACCATGTCAGTCAGATGCTGTTCTTAGGACTCTGTCCAAGCAAGCCCTATGTTTCTGAGCTTAACCTCTTAGATAATCAGAATAGGCAGTTTTCTACAGCAGTGACACCTTCTATAGCCACGGTTATCTGCATTCATGAAAGACAGGTTTCTAGAAGCAGCTGAAGCTCCAAAACGGTCTTTGCCCAGGACCAGTCACAGTCCCACAGGCAGATAGGGCTTCATCACTCTGAGCAAACACATGGGAAAATTCTGGGGACATAGTGGGAGAAGGCAGAGGGAACGTACTTTGCTGAAGCTTTTAGGCAAATACTGGCATGATAGACTGTCTAAACTAGTGAATGACAGTCCGTGAGAGGCCACTGGTTTTGCCTGATTTTGTAGACAAGTGAAGAGGCAGACAGGTTGGGAAAGAAAATGCTATCCCATGCAGCATCCTTCCCAGGCAGGGAATCCCTTCTGCCAGCTCTGCTAGGCCTGGCATCAGAGCATAGGTATGCAAAACTGGAGGAAAAGTGCAACAGCCCTGCAGGGGACATAAACCCACTTCATAAACGCACTTTATTATAGATGGAAAGCCAGCGTGTTTGAGTGCATCAGGAGTCCAGCTGCCACAGTAACACTGAACTACATTGTGTGCTGAACCACAGTTTGCCATCTCTGTGAAAACAGGCAAAAGACATTTCCTATGAGATCTGATAAGAACAGGAGCTGTTTGTTTAAATTCTTTCCAGCACTGGGGAAAAAAAAAAAAAAAAAAAAAAAAAAGATGAAATAGCAAACCCTTGAAATGAAAGTAAAGGATCATTATTCTTATTAGAGCAACAGTGGGCACTTCTCATAATGTGTAGTGAAACACCAGCGCTTGAGTGAATAGGACCAACTGTTCAGCCCCAGAACAAATTGCACATCAGTCTTAACTTAATAGGTAAGATTAATGGAATGTCATATAATGGGGGAAACTCAAAAAATTAAGGTAATTCGGCAGAAATGGCTTGGAATCATAGTCCATCTAAATGCATTTCATCCGGAGGATTACTGTCTCCAGTGTTTTAGTTAAGAGTTATATTAATTCGAAAGCCATGCCTTACACAGACCCATCCTGTGCTTAAAGGCTGGCTTTCTGCTAGAAATGCTTACAGCGAAACCTTTGCTGAAAGTTTGCCCAAACATTTCACAGGCGACTGCAAAGCCGAGCTCTGGGGGCTCAGAGAACCATACCTCGCAGTGTTTATGACCAGTTGACTTTTTGGCTCCAGCACCTGGATTTGTCAGGGCCTCTTAGCTGCTGCTGGGAACGTGCCCCTGCCGAGCCCGGCTGCTCTCCCTATCACCCCTCTGACAGATTAAAACACAACAGGGTCTGTTGGATGACTGACACATTCTTCCTCTGTCTGACTCTGAAAGGACTTCATTTAACAGCTCTGGAGTTGAGCTTTTGACTGACAGATTGTGAAGGGGAAAAGTCATTCAGTTCCATTAAGCTCAGTAACTGCTGTAGAACAAAACACCTTTAAAAAAAGAGGATGAAAAAAGAGCTGCAGAGAGCGGGGGCAGGAGCTTTAGGAAGAAAAAGGGGATTCTTTTCAGGTTCAAAGACAATCTTTCCCTTTGCTTTCTGTCCATCAATGAGGGCAGCATTCCCAGAGGGAATACAGTCCAGCGCTCATTGGTGCCATTCAGCTGCCAATCTTCCTGACAGGGAGACCAAAGGGCCTCATGTTGCGCTGCGGAAACTGTCTGTCAGACAATCAGCAGCTGCCATGACATCATCTGCCCTGTTTTTCTAGGGCTATTATAGGAGACTGGGTCCAGGAGTGCTGCGCCAGAGCGGTATTCATATTTTCCTTTTGCCCCCCAAAACGACATTTCTTTACAAAAGGGAATGTGGTCTTGGTTGTGTGGCTGTATTTGCAAGGGAACTAACTCTGTGCCAAAGAGCGAGGCTGCATGGCTTCAAACTGGTCATTTTCCACTTATCATGCCAAAGTTCTACAACCCTTCTTCTATTTTTTATTGTAAACTGGGTTTTGTTTTAAGAAATGCTCCATGTTAAATATCAATGATTAACCTTTCTCCCTTTTTTCATCTGAAAGCTTGGCTTACTTAAGTCTCTCTGCTTTTGCTATAAATATTGACGTTTTCATAGGGTTGTTATTCTTACACTCACATATATGTGCATGCACACACAAATGCATTCGTAAAGAAGCCATATTCTGGCTGTATTTACACTGCTGGTGGAGTAGCTGGGGCTGCATTCACTAGACAAAGTGCTGCAGAAAGAAATTATTTATCCTGACAATAGCAGAAGAGAAGTTAAGCGTGAAACACAAACAAGATACCAGCTGTAAGTGTGAAGTCGGGCAATGAGCAGGACTGGGACACACTGCTTGGGCTGTCCTCTTCATCCTGTCAAAAACCAGCAAGGACAAGTAGGCTTTGGTGGGGCAGGACAAACACTGAGAAACTGCAGTCTTCTTGGTCCTCCAAATCCTTATCTGTAAAAGCAATATAAATTACCTTAGTGCAGTTGACTTGAAGCTAAATTAATTAGTGACTTTACAGCATAATATGTTTGCTCAGGCGAAAATCCCAGGGAGCTAAAACAATTTTGCCTGACTAATCCCTGCCTACAAACCAAGATGTAGACTAGCCCTGCCTGGCAGCACTGGCACAAGCAAGATGCTGGAGACTTGTCCCCTCTGTGATGCTCACAGCCTCTGCCCTCACAGCGTGCAGGGTTCAGCTCAGCAGGCTGACTCCTGCTCCAGTGCTGGCAGACCAGCAGGTTAAGAGGGAGCACTGACGGCATGAAAAAGGAAGTGCAAAATGAGAAAAGGAGGGAGAGCCTGCTAGTGGTGCCTCCGAGTCTCACACCACACCTGGGGCAGGGCTCAGGCATCACAGCCAAAATCCAGTCTTGAGGGCTGGCTATGGGACTGTCCAGCTCAGCTGAATGGTCACAGCTCTTTTCTATTCCTTCCCTTGGCTGACTGGTTGGTCAGTTATTTGGTCTGCTGATCTTAGGAGGGCATTATTTCAGGCATTAGTACTAAGGCCAAGCTACATGAAAGGATGATAGCTCAGCTCCATATGGAACTGTACTCGGACTTGTTCCCCTGCCAGGGTCCTGCTGCATGAGCCATTTTTGGCTGTCAAGTCCGCTGTCTTGTTTCAGTAAGGGATTACTGCAAATCTTCACACATTCCACATGGACCTTACGAGACAGTTAGTCAGATCCTGGATGAACTTGCACACAAAGGCGTCCTGCTGCTGCTAGTTTCAGAATGTCTCCCTTCCTTTAGTATTATTTGTATTTTTACAGCCCTGCCAAAGGTCTCCAAGTCTTGAGCAGCTACCATTTCAATCCGTTCCAGCAAGCTGTATTCTGATACTCCAGCTATGTTTGCTCTTTCTCACCTGGCAATGAACCACGCAAATTAAGACAGTCTCCAAGGACACACACACACATACACAAATCCATGGAAACCAAACCTGCCAGATCTCAACATCAGAAGTGTGCAAGGGGAGAGGGGCAGTGAGCACTCAGGCTTCCCTCTTCTCTGCTCTCTTTTCTTCACGGCGAGGACAAATGTCATGATTTACTCTTCTGGCACTCATACCAAGAATATTATGCTGGTGCAGTAGGAGACAATAGTAAATGCTTTGTGAAAAGATCTCCAGATCAGATCTGTAAGGTTCGCCTCCAATGTATTTCAACATTTACATTTTTAACTAATATGACACAAAGACTGACAAAGAACCAACTATCTGTTAGGGCTGAAGAGCAGCATGTACTATTTATTTGTGGACACCAGGAGGTATCACAGAAGTCTGGAAATACCGAAAAACCCTGTGTTCTGGTGACTCACTGCACTTATACGTAGAGAAGAACAAACCAGAGCAGCATGGGCCGACAAGGACAGTACTATACAAAATGATTGGGTGAAGCCCAACATGGGACGGGTCATCAGAAGTGGGGGAGACCTTTATCACATTGTACATCTGTATTTCAGATCTCAGTGGAAGAGGTTGCTCACTGCCCTGAGACACAAGAGCCTACCTCAGAGTCTGAAAAGGTGGAGATATTCTCTTGTATCAAACCTCTTTCTGTTCTGAGATTTGACGTGAATAGATACACCACAAAACAGGAAGACACCATATATCCATTACCCCACTCGGCTGTCTTTTGTACTATAAAAATATAGGTTTAGATTCAAAAAGGTGTATCTTTTGAACAGATACATTCAGGAGATAGAAAAATGGTATTTAAATACCTTTGCAGGCCAGAATCTTAGTAGTCAAATCTTGATTCTAAACAAGGGTATGCTAGAAGCTTTTTGACAGTCTTCTATAACAGGCTACTTCAAAAAAATGATCTTATATGTTCTCTCAATACTACGTTCATCATGAGGCAGACCTTCCTCCTTTGTCAGCATCCCTCCAGTAAAAATACAAAGTTGCTGTTTCTATACTTCTCTTGTTTTAAGTACACTTTAAATGTGTCCACTTCTAGTTTACAAAATGGTTTAGTGCAGTGCATTTCATTTTCAGATCATTCTGGAATGCTTTTAGCAGCTCCACTGCCAAAAAACACTTAGCTTTCTTGTTTCTATGGATAATAGGAGATTACAGCTTCTATAGCAATTTACCTTTTTTGTTCAAACTTTATATGAGTTGTGAGACCTAAGGTGGGGTCCTCCACATAGTCTCAGTCCGAAATAATCCTTATAGAAAAAGTTTCTTTCTTATTCTAATGTCAGACCCGAAAATCCTAAAGAGAATTTAGGAAGAATGTGGCTTCACATTCCCCCCCAACTAGTTTTTCTGGATAGGGAATGTCAGCCTAAGAGCTCATACAGTTCCCAACACTTCTGTAGCACTGTCTCAGCCTGAAATGCCATAGAACTCTGATACCGACAGCCCAGTTATTTACACCCCACCCATGGAGAGCACATGGAGATGCAAAGGGAAGGAGGAAGGAAATAGAGGACTCTTGGTGAGCCCCACAGGTGACTGTGGCAAAATTAAGGCCACACTAGAGGTAAGAGCTGAACAATTTGTCTCTTTCTCTTTCATTCAGGGGTATTTCCCTAATGTGGTGGCACCATAGCACCACCAGTATTGATTGTCTGCTGATAATATTTTGGCTAATGAAAGCAGATTTCTATTGGAACAATAGATTACACTGTTTCTCAGAAATGTTCTCCATTTTATATCCTCTCACAGTAAAACTCAGTATTTTAATTACTTCTCCTCCAAAACGAAGGGCTAGGGGTAACTTCCCACTGTGAACCCGGTCATTTTTAAATGATTTTTGCAAAGATCAGATGCCCATGGCTTCAGATGGGAGTTTCTACATTTCATCACGTCTGAAAATCAGAACACAAAACCAAACTCAAGTATCTAGAATTACTCATTTAAATCCACATTTATCTAGCCACCTAAAGAGAACAGACTTGACTGTAAGTACCTATTATAAATTTGCTGAGTGTTTCAGACATTCAGAACCAGGGAAGTCAGGCCATAACAAATGAAGCCAATGTATAGATTTAGATAATTGTCTATAAGTACTTCAAAACACTAGACTTTATCTGTGTCCTGATTTTATCCTAGGTTTCCTCATCTCACCTAATGCTAATCTGAGCTTCATGCACATTTCCAATTTTAGCGTTAGCGTGGTCCACAACAGATTATCAGTGCTTGCTCAGGACTGCAATTTTGTTTGAAAATTCATGGATTCCAGTGCTTCCTACTATGCAAAATCTTCCCTGATCAGAAGTATAGGAATATGTTCTATATATTGGGTAAGTATTCCTGCACTGTTCAGAATCACACTGTCTCCATCCCACCTCCCTTCTGACACATTCACCCAGGAAAAGGCAGCAACATAGGTAGGCTGTGCTTGGTGGCCAGCAGGCTGCTGTCAGGCTTAATGAATCTGTTTGCTTTTCCAACTGCCAGGCACAAATTTGGCCTTATCTCCTCTATCCAGATGTTTATTTTCCCCAGCTTTGTAGGAAGGTAATAATCCTAAAGACTTTTACCTTCTGCCAAATGGAGTCAAAATTGGCCTCTGGACCCAAAAGTTATTAGGAGGAAAATCAACATAAAGTGCAATCACATTTGCTTCATTTTTTGCTAATTCATTTCTGTAGGAAATATAGCCAGGTGGGGAATGGCCTCTGAGTGTTGCCTTCTGTATTTATTTTCACAATGAAAATACCAGCATCAGTCAGGAGACATGTTCGTGAAGGTGGGAGTCCCAGTGAACAACAGCAGAGTAGGTGATGCTTCCTGCATTCAGTTGGCCTCCACTCCTAAACTTGAAGATACCAAATTACGAATACATCAAAGAATGGGATGTATTTGTAATTTGGTGAGCAGGAGGCGACGAAGAAGCAAAAGACTTGCAGTCTGAGAGTCAGTGAATACCCAGCCTACTCATAACTGCCTGGTTTTCACAGCTTCTCATATTCTTCATCTGCCTTTAGGGTGCCATTTTTCAACTGTCCCTCCTGTATTATGCAAAAAATCACCCTAAAGCCAAACTGATTAGTGTTGGGAGCAGAGATTACTCCTTTAATGCCAAAATTTCAGCACACTTGTAAGTGCAGAAAAAGGCCAAGGTGAGGGCAAGGGGGAGTGTAATTTGTCACCCATTCTAATCTCAATCCAGTTCTTAAAATGGAAAGCCACCAGCGATGGTAAGAATATTAAGGAGTACAGAAGATGTAACAGCACAGGAGAAAGGGTTCCATGAAAAACTGCTTATTTCCTTCCATCAGCACTGAAATAGGGATGTGAAAGCAGCAAACAAATTTACCTTCTTCTCCCAAATACATTGGGGAAAAGGCAGGGAAGAAAACTTCAAGTAAATAATGTCAGTTTTTATTTATTTTCCATTTGAATCTCTATCAATTATTTAATACTTGCAAGGCAACCTTATGTATAATCTATCACAGAAGACTGTTTATCCTTTACCAGTAACATTAAACTCTCAGTAAAATATACGAAAGCCCTTGGAAATCCAGACACCTAAAGGCTTTGTATATCTTTATTTATTTTTACACGCTGCAAACAAATCTATTTAATTAGGAAAACATGTCTGAAATTTTAGTCACCGTTGTTCTGGTTTTGGCCAGGACAGAGTTAATTTCTTTTCCAGTGGCTGTGTGGGGGTGGAGCCTGGTGCTGTGTGGGTGTGTCTAGGTTGTTGTTCTACACCACCTCAGCTCATCCAGGAGTAGGGGACTTTATAGCTTCTGGGAAGATGGGCATGGCTTGCAGTGGAAAAAAAGCGTGGCAGGGTAAGGAACCCCTCCATCATTGGTTTTCATTGTCCCAGGCTTGGTTAGAATTTTGCATATAAATCACCCTCTCTTTGTACACTTTTGTTATTAATATTGTTGCTGATACTGTTCACATTCTTATCTCATTGGTGTTTCCAGTAAATTGTTCTTGTCTCAATCGGTGATCTTTACCTTTTGTTCTTCCAACTGGAGAGGAGAGGAAACGAGTGCTAGTGCAGTGTTGGTGGGAGCAGTAAATTGGGGAATACCATTCCTAAACCTCGAGAACTATGAAATCTACCTTGTTTGTTTGTTTGTTTGTTTGTTTTTTAAAAAATGATTTTAAAAGTACTAGGGAAAATATGTAGCACACTGAGTGAGATTAAGGTGAACCACACTATTTGTATTGCCGCAACACCAACAGCTGCTAGTGGTGTATGACAGGAACCCCCTGTGCGAGCTGGTGTATGACTAAAAGGCAAATGTGTGATTGAAAAGATGGCCCTTGAGCCAAGACACTCATGACTCAAAGCAGAGGCCTCCAGCTGTCTACGAACAGGACAGGACAGCAAATTGTTAGAGGACAACAGCAAGTACCATGCTGTACTGTGAGCCAGAGGCACATAATCTGATCAGGCAGATCATTGCAGGGAAGCCCCAATTCCCATACTCATGGCACCTCCCTGTGCTTGCAGCCTGTGCACATATTTCTGTGCTGAGCATTTGCAGGTACACTGTAATAAAATTGTTATTTTCCTACATTAAATGCCCAGATTTCAAGTGTGTTCACTGTTTCATGGTCTATGTGATTTCTCTAGAGCAACTAGTGATATCAATATCCAGATTCTTGGGGATGAGATCTCAGACTGGATCTTCCAGTGGTACATGAATATTCCCTCTCTGTAATATGCTCCAAGTTAGAGATAGTGATATCCCCGAATCAGTTGCCTGTAATATGCACTAAGAAGTTTTACATTTCTTTCTAGCTTATCCACAAAATGCAGCTTCAATGGTCTTACTTTGAAATGGTTCAGCTCTGCATCTGTAATTTGATTTTCACTCAGCTTCTTTCTTATGACCCATCTAAATTATATTTTATGACATATCAAATTACACTTTTCATTTTTTAAATATGTGTGGGTCTGTGGAAAGAGCCACTTTTTTTCCTTCACATTCTGACTAGCCCTTGTTTCACGTGACACGATAGCTAGATCCCCAGACTATCATGTTGGCTTCTTAACTTCTGGTTTGGTTCCTAGGGTAGCAGTCAATGTTCTGAATATTAATTACTCTTTTTGATTTTCCTCCTAACTTACCCACTTTGAGATAGATAGAATAATACATTAACAGACATGAAAAGTTATTTCGCATAGAAAGTTAATTATGTACAGTTGTTGAACTAGACATTGACGTTCTCAGTATCCAGATTTTTTCCCAATATTAAAGCCCATTGAAAGCAAATGGAAGGAAGCTGACCTTCCTTACCAGAAGTCATGCAATGGCAGAGGAGGTTAGTCCTCTATTTATTTTGCAGCTGAACATATTTAATAAAGTTATGGAGAACACAACTGTTCGTTTTGAATTTTCTTAGTGTTTGCAGATACTGCAGCTCACAAGAAGAACATAATTTCTTTCTTTCTGATCTACGATCAGTGTGCCATGTGCAGTTTAATACCTTGACAGTTGCAAATAAGATCAACCCTGTCACAAAGGCAACCGCCTACAGGTTTGTGTAACCTGAATTTTCTAAATGAAAGTAGTATTTTTATGCCTTTATTAATAATAAAGGCATAAATCTTGCTTATGTGGGCACTTCTGTTGACTTGAGGGGGGAATGCAAAGAAGTTAGGAACAGATCCAAGAAATTAATGAATTAAGATGTGCAAGCATTTTTCATGACATCATTTTATTAATGCTGAAAAGAATTATCAGACCAGAATATAGAAGTCATAAAGGTTTTAAGGTTTCCAAAATCTAGAAAACAATCTAGATAGGCCTGTTTCTGACAATAGGCACAGAAGTTCCTTTCATGTTTAAGAGTACAAATCTCACAGGATAGAGAATCCTGGGTCTGGTGAAAGCCTTAAGTGTGTGCTTAACTTTTACACATATCAATACTTCCATTCACTTTATTAGGCTTGGATATGGTAAATCACCATCTTAAATATGTATTTATATGATTTCTGGACTTGGATCTAAATGGTATTTCTATTTATCTGTAACTTACATATCCACTTTCCTTTTTCCTACGTCCCATTATAGCACAGGCGTATGAGACAGAGTTACAGATGACTGAACAGGAGCCTTAAGTCTGCATTTCATGACATCTACAAATTTTTAGATCACAGAATTTAATTAATACAAAGAGTCAATTTTTCCGCTGAGTATACAACAGCTGGTTATTATATACCACAATTTATTTACTCACTGAAGAAGACAACTTCTGTATGTTCCTTGAGTTTTTCCTTCTTGCAAGAGTTCAGGTCATTTTGCTAGCAGTGGAAATATGCTGGGATGCATCATGACCCAGCATCACCCCTATGAAAATTGGGTGCCCCCAGAATCCCAGCCCTTCCAGCTTACATCTCCAAATGGCAGTGGAAGGCACCAGAGAGAGTCACTAGGGTTGTTTTTCCCCCGTTAAAAGAGTTGTTTCATTTGGCTTTCAAGCATGATGGGAAATTATTGACATTCAAATAACAGTGCAGAGACTGGAATTCAAAGCCAATTAGAGCAGGATGATGTAAGGCTGCCAATTTACAATTACCACAACACCTGCAACATTTATAAATATTACTTCACAACATTCCTGTGTCATTAGGTAAATCCTTAGATTTCACTTTGCGAAATGGATCACATATGTTCCAAGCTTCTTTGACTTGACAAACATCTTTATATAAAGCAAGCCGCTTTAAAATAGTTTGGTATTTGACAAGCAAGACTGTTCCTAGAATTTTACTGCTGTAATCAGGAAAAGCTACCAAAGTTATAGTTAACTGAAGCATCTGCCTGAGCACCAGGAAATATGTGACAACCCAGAACAGAGAGATGAAATCCTACAATATAAGGCACTGGGGTTTAAACAATGCATAAATGTGTCAGGACCATCTCTGCACTAAGACAGAATTGTTTCCCTTAACATTTGTTCAGATTAATAACAACTACAACATTAACTTTGTTCTTGCTCTTTACAAATGGTAATAATAATGAGAAATGGTTTCCTGGTGGTATTAATTGGCATCACCAAAACAGGCAGTTGCAACCTCTCAGTGCCTTCAGCCCACACCAGCTTTGGTTTCAAAATATTTCCAACATTTGTTCACTGTTAACTGAAATCATTGTTTCTAAAGTAGCATGTGAAATATCTTCACAGCAGCTGAAAATGGTGTTCAGACAGTTCTTTCAGCCCTGCATGGGCTGGGGAGTTTTGAGGAAGCCATGCAAAATCTCAAGATGCCAACGTATTTGCTTGTACAACAGCCATGGCAGCTTACAACGGCACCTCAAATTTTTGTCCCCATAATTTAAGTAACAGATCAGCTGGCAAGTTTAAGTAACAGGTAGACTGACCGCAGGAAAGCTCTGTGGACCATTTTCTTCCTAAATACCAGAGGTGAATTTAAATATGAAGATGGTGACAGCTAATAGCTGTGAGACAAAAAACCCATAAAACATTATGATTGTTTCACAAACAGATATCCATGGTGGTAATGCTATTTTAAAATCTTTATCTCATTGCATACCACTTCCCCACAACTGTTAGCAATATAAGTATTATTAATCACACAGGGACTATTTCTTCATTTACAAGGGCAAGCGCACAGTAAGAGGCAAATGCAGGTCATGATGCTGTCAAGCCCAGCTCTAGCTGTTAGCAGTAACATAGATATTCCTGATTTGTCTCATCTAAATTACTGAATGAGGAATCAATTATATGCAAATTGTATGATGGAGTAAACTCAGAGATGACTTATTTTTTCTTTGAAATTATGTTTTTTACTATTAAAAATCAAGTGAGAGTAAAAGTAATTATCAAACTCAGGTAAATTCGACTTTTTATTTCAGTGGGATTACATTTGCATGAAACAATGGCCTTGCCTATGACTTTAGTTGCCCATCATAAACCCTAAAAGAGCACCATGTAAGCCCAAGGGAACTCTTCAAAATTCACGCTAATACAAAGTGGAACTTGAATATGTCCAATCATCTTCAAAAGTAATTGCATCTCTCTCATGCTTTCCCCATCACTCTTCTGTCTCCCTTGTCTGCTATCTCTGTCTGAAATATCTTTCAGTCTTGTCCTTCTCATGTATCTAACTCCACTCAGAATGAAAAAAAAAGCTATGATTAATCATATAATCTCATAATATGATATATTGACAGGTTGTTTCTTCCTGCCATACTTGGGTAAAAATCATGCTTGTGTCGCATGCTTGTCCCAGTTTCTCTTTCTAGATTCAATTCCAGATGAAACACCTATCATTTTGATGTTTCCACAAATACTTATGTCAAAAAGAAAAGTCTTATCTGATTGCCTATGGACTCTATTAACATGCACAGCCGTGCCACATAGTTTAGTCAGAAGACAGAAGCATTTTTCATAAATATCCTAAATTCATAAAAGTCCTGAAAGTAACAAATTCCTATTTGTGGAATCAATTTCCATTTTTAGGTCTTTGAGGACCTCCTCTTTCGAAGTTGCAATTTTTCCTTCATCAGGGAAAGGCTGCCTTCAGTTACCTCTTTGTGATCTAAAACTCTGATGTAGGAGGGCTTGGGAACAAGTCATTCTTGATAATGAAATATTTACAAGTGTTTTTTAAGTTGTAATATCATCCAGAATGCCTTGCTTCTTATCCTAAAATAGCATCATGGAGATGAAAGACTTCTCAGACATCAAATAACCCCCGAAGAGTAAGGGACTTTCTGTTTTGCGATGAAATACTATGAAGTTGGAATGGCATTGTGATACCCTTGGAGGAAGGCAGAGTCAAGCTAAAAGGACAAAAAGTCAATAAATTACAGAAACAAACTGAAAATACAGACACAAGGATTTCAGCTGTATAAATCATGGCAGCTCCATTCCCAGTATGCAGATTTATTATTTCTGTGAGCCTTGCCAGTTAAGCTGTCCTGGCTCACTCACAGAATATACAAAGAAAATGAAAATACAGGGAAGTTAATATCCAGCACTAGGTCCCACTTCATGGTGTGCCTGGTATCCATTACTAAATCTGCAACCTCATCCTGGGGTAGGAAAAGTGAAGAACAGTGTCAGTCCTCAAGAGACAGGAGCTGCAGCTGTGACAGGAATGAAATAAGAGGTGTGACAAGGCTTGCCTTTTACCCATCTCCTCTCATCTCTGACATTCTCAGGCAGAGTCGGCATCAGATTTATGGGGACCTCAGGCAGAGGTTAAAGCAGGGACCCTTCTCCCTTCCCTCATATTAGATGACTCTCAGCAGTACTCCGTTTAGTATGGTGTGAGCCTCTGCCCACGTCCTGGGCCTTTGGGCAATTGTTCTTAGAATTCACCCCTAAAGATAGTTCTCCCCACAAGTCTGCAGCAGAAATTCACCCATTCCATTCCAAAAGTCTGCTGATTTTTGGCTTTATTTCTCACATTAGCAGAAGTCTCCCAGTCTTTTTCAAGATCCCACTGTTTTGTTCCTTCTTTCCTGTTTCACTATGGGATATGCAGTAATAGTGCAGTAATACCAAGGTTTAAAATCATAAATAACAGAGATCAAAAGAGCCCTCAGATCATCTCACCACCCTCCTGAATGTTCCTCAGGGTACCTTCCCCAAATTTGTTCAGTCCTGTTCCCTATGACTTTACTAATAGGGCTTTCAGCAGCTTCCTTCAGTAGACAGCTCCACGGTATTATATTTCTGAAACTTGACAATGGCTATTATTTTGCTTAAAGGGGGAAAATTAGGATTTTTGCTTTTCAGTAATTTTCTCCTCCATTACTAGAAACTCTAGCCCTAAATTTCAGTTGACCCTCTAGGTCACTATTAATCAACCTTATGTATCATTTGAAATTCCGAGACATGCTCTTCATCTTTCTAGTCTAGTGTTTTAAAGTCCAGAAGTGGGGGGGGGGGGAGGTTTGACATAAATGTAGTAAATACAGCACAGGGGAACATGATATGAGGATATAATATTCTTGAATAGTACCAATGGTCACTGTTAAACACTCAAAAAGTTACCTGATCTTAGAAGCCAGGGAACAGGAATGCAAGTGGCTTCTTGGGAATTAATAAAAAATCACGTAGCAATATTCCAACCAAATAAGTACACAGAAATGAAGCCAAATTCAGCACTCTCTTATTCCTTTTACAAGTTCTTTGGGCAGGAAATGTACTTCTCCATCTAGCACCAAGATCTCATCTCCATTTAACTTTGCTGTGCAGTTGGGAACATGTACCTGCTATGAAGTTTAGACACATTTCAGTTTTATATGAGTAGAATTTACATGAAGGTAGCATCTCTTCCCTGTGTGGATTTTTCCACAGTGCCATGCCTTCTAGTGGGAAATCCTCTTTTGAGTTGTCCCCCAGATTCCATTCCTCACTGGAAGAGCAGCTCCTCTGGAGAGCTTTGTTCACTCCAAGCCTTCATATAATTTATGTGCATTCTTACAGCACATTTCAAGTGTGTGTCATATGGGTAATGCTTAGGAGCCGAGGATTTCCCTCAGCCCTGTGACCCACCAGTTTAATTACTAGCTTATCACATAGCACAAGTTCATAAGCAGTGCTTGAAATGGCCGTTGTTGCAACAGGGACAGAGTATGAAGACTATGTACCCTGTACCCTCACCTCCCTCACAGCCAGATTTTTTAAAGTATTCCCCCAGGGCCCTACAGACAGGCATACACATCTCTGGAGTGAGGTTGGATTACGTGTCAAAAGATAATGTCATTTCTTCTACAGAAGAAATATTTGTCCTCTGTCTGTATCTATTTAAAAAGGAGCTTTCAGGGCTAATGTGGAGTAACTTCAAGGTGTGTAAACAGCATTATTCACGGTTCCCATACCTTAAACCTCAGCTTTGTAGTGACAGAGCACCCTGCCCTCATCTCGTTTGCACTACTATAAATTTGGTGACCAACTTTTTTGCATGTTCTGAATATATTTTATCAATGATCAGCACTGTGGCAGGAGTGAAGAAGAAAAAAGCTCTGTCATAGCCCTATCAAATGTCTGAGTCTGAAATATATTCCAAAGGCATGCCTCAAAGCCTCCAGTCCAATACCTGAGCAAAGAAATGGACACCTGAAAATAATACGGGATCGAATGAGGGGTGCACATCTGGCCAGAGATTCAGGGGGTGATAATTTTCACTGATGCATGAGTTTCAGCTCTTACCCCAGGCAACTGATCTCCTATCAGCTAACCATGAAAATTGGTCACATATGTCTTCTGAACTCTTCCACTTATGCGATTTGACAGGGTCCTGCACACAAACATCTCCCCTGACACTTTTTAGCTTGCCTTGCGAATTTTTTATCCGAATTATAGAGGGTGACCAAACAATTTAGGGCAGTTTAGGATAAGGTTGTGCAAAAAAAAAAAGAAATGTAATATAATCACATTAAGAAAGGGGGAATTTTAACAAGAAGATGAGAGAAGAGATTTCTTTGTGAGCCTTAAGCAAACTGCTGAACCTAAAACCCATATGATGTTCAAACTATAGGGAACAAATCTACCTTGGGCATTGTTGTCATTCCTGTCTCCAATATGTAAAATTTTTCAGTGTACCAGAAAGGCAACCAAAATAGTGCAGATTGAACAACAGGCACTGTAGAGAGCTTAGTCTTTCTGGGGAGGGGGTAAAGCCAAACCAAGGCCAGCCCAGAGGTCAAGAGGAGCTGAAGGTCAGTTTGGATGGAGCTTTGAGCAATGTTAACAGTGAAAGATGGGCTAGATGATCTTTAAAGGTCCCTTCCAACCTTTCAGGAGCTAGGTTAGTCCAAACACAGCAAGCAAATTATTAGCAGCTGTGTGCTGCTGTGTCACTATTATTATTATTATTAATATTGTTATTATTATGATTACTCACTGCAGTAATTCTGTTAGCAAAACCACAGAAAAGAAATATGTTAACTCAAGACTGTTTCTGCATGCACCAAAAAAATCAGGCAGACCCAAAAACCATCTTCATTATCAATATAAGATAATTAAAAAAAAAAAAAGGACAACACTCCTCATCACCCCACCATCCTCCCCTCCCTCCCGCCCCCCAAAAAAGAAGTTCTATTTATTGTGTTTTGTGCAGAAGCGAAGAAAGGCTGAACCCCAAGGAGGAGCCTAGGAAGGTTGCTTTCCTTGGTGGCTTCCTGGCTGGAGAAGGGCCGTGCATTACTCCCACCAGCCTCAAGCCACCGACAGTACCTACCACAGCCCATATTTTCTTTTAACAGAAAAGGGTCATGTGCAGAAAAAGACTACTGCCCACTCTTAAGAATAGGACCTATGTGATTAGAGAGTCTCTCTCCTGGCATCATAAATCATGTTTTCCTATGCTGTTCACTAATGCTGAATACTTCCAGTGTTTAATATTTCGAGTACTTCTGTTGGTCAAAGCCCATACTGATTTTCTGGAAGTAGTTTTATTCGCATTACACTTGTACAAAAACATGATTTATTTTAAATGTCAGGAGTAAATTACAGTTTTACAGATTTTGTAGAAGGTTTTTTTTCCCGACAAAATAGATTATTCTTCCACCAGAATTACCAGGTTTCCTCAGGTCTTGGTTTTCCTTCTCTTTATTTAGAAAGCCACACGTATGAGTACACTAAATATTTATGAATATAATTTATGAGACCAGTTGTTCTTTCCTTGCCAAAAGTAAGAAGTTGGCCTCTGTGTGGTCTGAAAAATTCTAACTATGACCAGACTGAAACCATGGAGGTGATGGCAACTTCACATTCAATAGGAAAAATGGCAAAAAATTCTGTATATGACACAGAAAATATATCCTAAATAATAAGAAAACATACATCATCTCTAGGCTAACCAGACTGTTAATTCAAAATAAAAGGCAATAAGGGAAGTTAAGCACAAGACATTCATCAGCAACATTACAAAGGACATAAAAAGTGTGCTATTTTCCTGGCTGAATTAATTTATTTTGCTTTGTCGTATTTGTTTATTGGTTTTTGTGTTGTCTTTAAACAAGTTGATTTGGGCTTCCACTCAAAAATTAAAGCGAGTCTCTCCACTGAGTGTATGAGAAGCTGGATCAGGCCTCAAGAGAAGATGCAACACACCAACTTAACCTCCCAAAACTCTTCCAGAACAACCTCCCATTGCACTCAGGAAGCCAATCCTGCCTCCTCTGATGCTTGGCACAGCCCCTCAAATGTTGCCCAGATTTCTGAAGAATGAGAAGAGGTAAGATTTTCGTCATTGCAGATCATCCCAAATAGTGGCTTTCATTGATTAACATATCATCCCTCACAAGTTAAACCACCTTTTTTTATAGGACAGTACAGCATAATCAGGAACAAATCCTTAGTATCTGTTCTTGACTATGGGAGAGAACATCAGATTAATACTCCAAAAATTCCAAAAACAAAACTCTCAGATTTATCAGGTTAGAATTCCTCCAAGCCAATACTCTGACATGAGTAAAACTGAGAACTGTAGATACTTTTAAAACTAAGTGAAAACCAAAATAAAATGTTTGTGTTTGAGTTTCAAAATAATAGTTCCCTAAAGTTTACTGTGCTGAGTAGAGCTGAAGAGACAGTGATAGGGATTGGGTTCTTTTGAAGCAACCATTACCTCAGTCCCACTGGACATGGAATGGGAGAAATGTATTCTGGCATCATGCAAACCTCCAATTCACATTTACTAAGTTTGCTTGCCTCTTGAGTTGAGGAGTTCCTTCTTTCTTGCCTCTAGTGTACAATTTACGATACAGTTCAAGTATTTATAGCTAGGTTGCTTTTCATGTTCCCCTCAGTGCCTGTTTTACGAGATTTTGGAAAAGAGAAGCATATCCTATAAATTCAAAGTTTGAAATCCACTGGTACTTATCAAGTATCAGTTTGAGGATTCAGAAACTTTACTAGAGAGCAGAATTCTCTGCCACCACCTATTGTAGCCCTAATAAAGTGAACTTTTCTGTTTACATGGTGGTTAAAGAAAACTGCTGATCAGAGATCTTCAGCTAATCTAGTGTTCTGTAGAAATGTGAAGAATTTTCTGAATGAGGCATGCGTTCAAAGCTCCCAAAGTAAAGAAAGAGGTCTCTGGGCACTGAGAACTTGTCCATACGAGCAAGGAACACCTTTAGATCTGTCCGTGATACTGTATGGATCTGTGGCTACTGTAAACAGATAAACTTCACAGGGCATTAGTTTTGGTTTTGTTACCCCACAGAATTAAACCCATGGGCATGTTTAGAAGGTTTATTTCAGTCCGATATTCCCCTGACCCCTCCTTCTGCCTACAGGAGTCCAAATATTTCCAGGGTGGATACATAATCAATTATTTTATATGCAGTTTACTCTTATTGGAAATTCAGTCAAACAACACAGTCTTCACAAGCACCATTCTTTACCACTGTTTGCCTTCAGAGACATCTGAGGTAGAGGATCCCTAATTTATTTTATAGAGTGCTCATATCCAGTGTCTGACACTGTAAGCCAAAAAAATCACCCTAATTAGTTCCAAAATAGAGAAGCTAATGCAGCACCATCTGTACTGGTTTTCAGATAAGGTACTTCCCACTTTATTTGTTTTATGGGTTGAAAAATACCAGCTGAGCTGGCATTTCTCAGCCATCTACCATGACATCTGAATTTCTCATCCATTTAAGAGTATTCAGAGTTGATGGGAATGGTGGTTGGTTTTTTAAACTACATACTAACTTATTTTTAAATCTAGTCCAAGCCCAGTACAAGCTTTCATTTGTAAAAGACCTAGTAAGTCTATCAACCCTGGATAGTCCAAACTCTGAAAAGCAGTTCTCTAGGAAAATACCTGAGAAAGAATCTGCAGTTTTATTTGAAGAGTCTCAGCCAAAAATCAGAGAAGTTCCATCATAAGCAATTTTACATTTGCAACTATTTATATCTGATATATTTCCTTCCTTGGGCCAGTGTCAGTTAAATTTTTATCTTTGTTTGATTTTTAATAGACCTCATGCATTGGATCTGATTCTGTAAAATATGAAGGTCATAGACTACTGTCATCTCGCATATTTGATATGGTATTTCTGTCAGGTGTGCTATATTGTCATTCATATCCAGCAGTGATGGAGCAAATGGGTTCTGTGAAGCTCCATTGCCCTCTGGAATAGCAAAGGCAAGGAAAAGGGAAGCAAAATTTTCCTGGGTGCTTAGGATATGAGCACCTCTTGCTGTATCCTCCCATCTCTGTTGCTCCTTAAGAGCCAGCTCACCGGCTACCTGGGGCAGGCAGAGCAGTCTATGCTAGTCCTCCTGACCACACTTAAGCTTCCTCAGAAGTCAAAAAATGCCAGCATCAACCCAAGCTGCAAAAGTATCTGGCACAGATCTGTTTAACACAGGCAGACCGGAACCTGCAGGAGCAGTGCCTTCATCTCCTGAGCTCAGCGTATCAGCCTTGAGTCTGAAGGACAACTGGCAGTCTGAGCAGAGAGCACAGGTCATGAGTTTATGCCTGCTCAAACCCACCGGCACATCTGTTCTCTGCCCACTTCCAGAGCTCAGCCCAAAGCTTTAGGAGATCTCTCAGCTCTGAAACACCAGCAAGACCCACAAGCCACCCTCTGTACAGTTTTATATCATCTTTCACACAAAGATCTTAAACCAATTTACTGGCATTAATTAAGCCTCATAAACTCCTGCGGGAGTTAAATAAATGTTGTTATATGCACTTTATACCAGAGCTTACCTTAAGAGTTTTTCTAAGTGCTCGTTTCTGCTGACCTATGCAAGAGCTACAGTCGGTATGAACATGCTGACACGCTGAAATGCTGCTTCATGCAGGTAAGTCTCGGTTTAGCTTTCCACTAAAGTAACATATGGGAAAACATACACTTAACTATGCCCAGCGTGATTTAGATATGTTGCGTACTCCAGGGCATATATGAAATAAGACATGTCAACCAGACTGTTCCAGGCTTTGTAAGACAGCCAATACACTTGCAAGTAAGGAAGTTTCTGGACAAAATTATAGCATTCATTTTCAATATCATGAAAACTGATCAATCCTGGTTTAGATTTTAGACACTAAGCAATGTTGGACTTATTTTAGCCTTTTAACTGACAGTTGTATGAAACGTACTTCGATTTTCCCACTAGATCCCTTTAAAGCAGGCCATACACAGTCAGTTGAGCTGATGCTGTGCATTTTTATGGAGTTTATATAAGTTTAACCCCTGGATTAATATGCCTCTCTTCAGAGATTGGGCTGTTGGAGTCCTTTACTTATTCCTCTAAAACACAGGTGATATTTTTGGCATTGCTGCAAGACAATCTGTCTACATTACTGAGCCTCCCATCCAGTCATGAAATGAAATGTTTTCTTTTTTCCTTGAACACCACAAGAGTTGCTGAGGTTTCAGTTCTGACTACAATGAAACTCATAATTTTGTCATTGGCTTTACTAGGATCAGGACTTCCCCCAGACCAAAGGTATTCCACTGACAGTCAGTGGACCCTTGGGCATAAATGGACCACTTCTAAGTCAGCATATGAAAAGCCAATCTGTCATGCATAGTTTTTAATTCTCTCTGTGGACACCCTTGAAAACCATTACAGACCCATATTCTGAAAAACATTGAAAGTCATTTCCCTTAGCCACTGAGAAAGATAAGTTCAATAAAAAACTGAAGTCATGTCAGCACTGCTCTGTTTGGGTCTTTATTGAGGTCTCCTGACAACAATAAAGGCCTGTTTCTGATATACATGTCCAAACTGTGGTCCAGTCCGTGGGTGTCCCAACTTGATGGACACTTTGCCTCTATGTTTAACAGCACATATGTCACTTGTGTCTTTAACAGCCCAATCTAGAGGACAGGACTGGACTTCATAGCATCATCCTGGCCCAAATTTCCACTCTGCTTATGCTAAAGTTTCAGTGTCTCTTTCTTTTTCTGCATTTGCCTTCATCTTAAAATGTCACAAGCTCAC
Source organism: Callaeas wilsoni (assembly GCA_013398955.1). Lineage (NCBI taxonomy): Eukaryota > Metazoa > Chordata > Aves > Passeriformes > Callaeidae > Callaeas > Callaeas wilsoni. The sequence goes on along the minus strand of VWPU01018258.1, from coordinate 35,899 downwards.
TGCACAGCTGTGGGGTCCGTAGGGATTTTGTTAGTGCTAAGATATGCAGGAAACCTCCTGCAATAGAGAATTAATAAGGTTTGAGTGCAAAGTTGCCAGCTACCCAGGTTTTGCTTGATAAAGACAGTTTTGGGTTCTTTTAGGCTTTCAAGAACTTGGCAATACCAGAACTGCAGGAATAAGGCAGAAGAAAAACACTTAGAAATCTCAATAGGAGAGAGGAATCCACAGAGCCATTTGAAAAATTTTCCTGCCACGACAGCTAAAGCCCCAAATACAGCCATCTGCCTCTTTTTTCCCTTTCCCCTTTGCTATACTTCCTCTCCCAGATGTTTCTCATCATCTAAGGTAGCAATTCATTCAGGTAACTGATCCTAAGGAGTGTGCTGCATGTGATTAGCGTCAAGTCACCAAAGAACAAAGAAATGCAATTAATCCCTGTTTAAATAAAAAACAGATAAGATTAAACAGACTAGCAATGGGCAAACCTCAGATGGTTTGTAGACCAGAATTGGACTGGAAAAGTGTTTGGGAGTGCCAGTATAACCCAGATCCTATCTGAAGTTTCTGATACTTCCATCCAACAAAGCTGGAAAGAGCAAGTAAATCTCTCCTGTATGGTACTTTGCACTTCCTTCACTCCAATACAGTTGAAAAAAAATCCCACTCTCAACAGTGTGTTGACTTCTGGCACCAACACCTCTGATTGTGGTCAGAACCAGAAAATACTGAGGGTAGAGTTGCCCACTTACTAAGTAGGGTTTAATTGAAAGGACTTGTTATAGTTAAACAGATTTCAGGGTTGGTTTAGTTGGTTGGTCTGTTTTCTTATAGGCTGAATTTGTTTCTAGGCTTTATGGCAGAAAAATGACCACAGCCCTGTTATTCCATTGGTATTCATGATATTGCATGTGCCTCCAAATGAGCATTTTGAGCAACTCATCTTCACAAAAATAACTCGCATCTGCTGATGGGGGTTAGGTTGTTCATATTCTGATTTCAACAACATTTGTGTCAACATCTGAAACAGAAACATTTTGACCAACTCATAGAAGTAATTGCAAATAGTAGTGAAGGACTCTTCCCTAGCAGCTTGCAGATCTTGCCTGATTTGCCACCAGGAGTGGGCTTCAGTTCATCTCACTGCAGGATCCGCACTTCTGTTTTAAAGTGAGCCTGGAACCTAAGCTTTTAAGCAACGTATCCTAAGATTTCTTATTTCATCAGAACTAATCTTCATTACCCTTGTTCACAAATTTCTGCTATTTCTACATGTAGAACAGAATTACAGAATGAACTGTATATCAATCAGGAAAGAAAATTATTTGTTAAAAAACCTGATTTTAAAAGTCTTTCTGGGAAGATAGGACAGATAGGTGGATGACTGGACAGACTCGTAGGAAACTTCTTTGAAGAACTGCATTAAGTGTAATGGCTCCCTGAAACGAGCATCTTCCAAAATTTTCTTTTACATCAAGTCCAATGAAAGTAAAAAGTGGGGAACAAAAACTTTGTCTCTGGAAAGAAAAAAAAGTCACTCAATATCAGAATCATGAACTGTATTCAGAATTTTCCATGTAATAATGGTCACTCCAGAGAACATATTTATAGTGAAATGACATGCAGAGGCTGTTGGGGATTACGAGCATACACATGGATCACAATGAAGTCGTTTCCCACTTCCATGACTATTTTCATAGCCTTTAGTTTGAAGACATGAGATCAGAGACAGTCGGGGCCTCTCCTGTTGGACTGGTCCAGCTAACCTCTGGAAAGCAGCCATTCAGTACACATCATAATTTGTTCTCAGTCTGAACTGGAGCTGCCATTAAATCAAACATACGGGGCCAGATTCTCAGCCAGTGTAAAGTAAAGTAGCTCCACAGAAGGCAACTTATGGCAGCTAAGATCTGATCGATGGTGTTAAGTATGCTGGTAAAGCTCCAGCCATCGGGCAAGAATTTCTCACCTGTTTCCCAAACATTTATTATTCATGGCTGGATTTCAACTCCTTTCCTCGAGGTGACTAGCACCGTCCTAGAGAAAGAGCCTTACTGAGTTCTCAGGTATACATGGAAAATTTAAAAAGGGCTCAACAGGAGGGGAGCAGGATCTTCAGTGCTAGAAAATTAAATGCCTCAGAGGTCTCAAACCCTAGCCCTTTTACAAACTAAACAAAAATCCCTCTCTCGCCTTAAACCTACCCGCGGAAACTTTTAAAAATATAGTTTATCAAACATTTTGGATTTTATTTCTAATGAAATGCTAATTAAAATGTAGAACAATAATTTATTTTGTGGTGCTGCACTCAAAGAGTGAGAATACTTAGTAGCTGTGTGTTCAAGATGAATTGCTGGGAAATGCTTTTAAAATCTGTCCTGTCTTTTACCTGTTTAGATTTATACCACCTCAGATGTTAACAGCCCTTAGGTGGCTTCTTAATGCCAAATGTAAATACAAAAACAAGAAGAAAATGTTCCTTATGCATTCATACATATCTTTCCTGGCAAAAGGCCACTTCTGTCACTCAGAGCTCAGACTGTTCTTCTTTTAATTTGGCATCAATTCCATGGCTGCTGTTAATAGTATTATTTGTGTTGGAGCTAAGCCAGACAACACACTTTTCTAACCAATTTGTCCAATAAAATGGATTATTTTGTTAGTTAATCTGTCACTTCTTGAAAAGAGAAATCTTTAATACCATTTGTACAAATATTCTTGGTTTATGTCTTATGCTTTCTCCTTGCCCTGCATCAATACCAAAGCTTCCACAAGAGCTAATTAAGTTTTGATACATTCACAGAAAAATGACTGTTCAGCCTTGATCAGAATCTTCATTTTGACACCTCTTTTTTTCCCAGAGATTAAAAATAGTGATTCTTTCAACTCTGGGAGGATAACTTTTCTTGTCTTGCTCCTACAGTCTTTTGCCCGCACGGTGCATCAGCTTTTTCTGGGTAAAAATGGAAGAAGGCACAGTAAAATTAACAGAAGCTGGCTTCTCTACAGTCACGCATTCTGTTCTGCCATAACTCCGGGTCTTCGGCTTCATCCCTACCACTGTTCTTCTCTTCCCTTCTCTCTGTGGAGCGGTTCTCACCCCTCGTTGCCCTCATTAAAGCTTGAGCAAATGGCTGGCTCCAGATGAGGCACACGTGGCTGAGCAGCCCATACATGTGTAGGTTTGGTGAACTGGAACATTAAACAAGACTAAATGTTTGAACACGCCCTACAGATTTTCTTCCCTGAACTGCTTTTCCATCTTTGCACATCCATCGTTTTCCAAGGTTTAAGAGCTCACGTCTGGGACTGTGGCTGCTCTGTCTAAAGATGTTAAAAATGGCCAGTGGGTTCAACAGATACTGCAGATAGCCTGGCAGACAAGCAGATGAGCAGGCTGGGGTACCACCTTCTCTTAGAGAGGAGCTGGAGAACACAGAGCAGAGAACAAAACATGAAAATCTTCATATCCACGTCTAATAAAAATGGTCATACTCAAAAATCAGATCAATAAAATATGTTATATTTTAAGAACAATCCTGAAAGGATTTTAAAAAAAAAGAAATGGAAAAAAATCCCGCATATTACCTAAGAATTTATTGTTTCATGTGCTGGACTGCAAATAAACAGAGACACATATTGTGTGAAAAACACTGCATGTTCACTGACAGCCTGGTTTTACCTTTAATACAGCTTAAATTGGAAGCAGAATAAGCAGGACTGCAAGGAGGCATTGAACAGAAACTAGGTAATCCTGTTGGGCCCCAGAAACTGCACCTCCAGCAAGGCAAGCATAAGTACCTACTGTCTCCTTCCCGAACGGATCCAAGTGGTTAAGTGCCTGTCTGCCCTGTATTTGGGTCTGGAATATCTTCTGAGTGACAAGTAGGCACCTTGATGGAGCTTATGTTAATGAACTTTATTTTCTTTAACTGTAACCATCTGTTTGCCACACACTGGTTTGGCCAGCATCCCCTGCTCCAGAGTGAGCCCACAGCCCAGGGCAGTGTGACAGGGGCTCAGCCGTGTGCTGCTGGCAGGGCAACAGCCTGCCTGGCCACTGTCCTCGGGCACACAGAGGAACTGCTGCAGCTGCCTGCTGCCCACACATGCCTCCGGGCAGGAAGGGCTGTGCAGCATGAGAAGGTACCAATGCACAGACCAACTGTGCTTTAGCAGTGCCCGCAGCAGCTGTGGCACAATGACGGCAACACCGAGCCCTACTCCAGAGACGCCAAGTCAGCATTGTGCCATGCCCAGCTGATGTTTCCCCAAAAACCTCTCTCCTGGAGAACTGCTCCTCCTTTGGAGCTGCAAGGATCCCTCAGGGCAGGCTATTCAACTTGGCCTGATGAATATTTAAACCAAAGGCTATTTCCTCTCGTGTTTAGGAGTATAAACATTGACAATTTATATCTGACATCTCTTAACTCAGGGAATGGCTTTATATAAACATGTGTTTGGTGTCTTCTGGTTTCTTTCTCAACCAAACCCTTTAGAAAGTGTACACACACTTCATAATGATGTGAGCAACATTTTCCTACTGCTGAGTACTGGAGAAGTGCTTGGCATAGTGTTTTATTCCAACTTGAGTCTCTGCATTCAAATCCCCTATGCACAGCGAGGCTGAAGCCTGGACTTTGTACTTGCTGTTCCTGATGAAACGTGCCTGCGGTCCAAAGGAGAAGGTTGTTTATGAGCACCAAGTCCTTGCACCTGGCCTCCTGCACTGCCAACCCCATCCCAGCACAGGTCTCCAGCCTGACTGGAAGAGATCCTCTGCGCTCTGAATTCCTTGGAAAACATTCTCTGCTTAACAAAACCCAAACATTCTATTAAAGACACTCAGATGGAGGCTCTGCTTTTTTTAATGCAAAACGTTAGCCATTTGTGGCCAGATAGTGTGATCCTTACAGCACGCAACATTGTGAGAAGTCCCAGAGGTAACACTCTGTGTTATCCATGAGGAACACCATGGTCCTAGGCTGTGCTATGCATGGCTTTGGTCACCTATCCATTTCCAAACAGGCTGGGTTTTACCTCACCATTCCCCATGAACCTTTTCACTAGAAAACATAGTTACCTGATGACTTGAAATAACAACTGACAGAGCTTCTTCTAAAGCTTGCAGGGGGACCTCTGTTGCTGAAAAATATACACATACATAATAAAAACAAAACAATCAGTGAACAATTTATTAGAATTGGAGGCTTAGCTGTTTTCTAAACTGTAAGTAGACTACAGAAGCCATTCCTTTGAAAATCCTCGTGTTTTCTACGCAATGTTCCACTTTTTGTAAGCACATTTAGGTGCTTACACTGCAGACACCTCAAATGTCCCAGAAAGGACAAAACAGCAGCAAGAAGCAGACACTTTGGCTGAACCCAAAGTTCTTGCATACACAGATAGGCATTGTAACTAGATTTGTCCAGAAATATTCCAAAGCAAGGACCAAGTTTCCAAAATGCCTTGTAGTCAGCTTTAAACATGGAAAAGTAGCTCTCCAGACAAGCCATCTAACAGTACCTATTTGCTGGATAGGAGTAGAGCCCGCTGTAGTGAGGAAAGGTAAGAATAAGTAACATGAAGAAAGCCTTCCAGCCTGAGTAATCTGCCCAAGAACAAGAGATGCCTTCCTTGTAAGGAATGGTCCTGGAGCTTGTGTCACTTCACACAAGCTGCCGGTAGCCAAACACGCTAGGGAACTACAACACAAAACTCAAATTGCGGCTAGTGGGAGGATTTATAGGATATCTGTTTTACTGAGTGGCTTCTAATGGGCTTTGAGGGCCTAAGAGATTGTCTCTGTCCTAAGGCTGCCAACAGGCTTGTGGACAAAGGGCTGCAAGCCTCAACAGGATCACCAGCCTGACAAGAGCCCAGAACTATCACTGTCATAATAAAAAGCTTAGGAGCCACTGCTGGTGGTAACAGGCCTACATAAATTTTGAAATTAATGCCTTGGAAACAGGCAGGTCCTTCCTCATCAGGGAATTCTCAAGGATACAAGAATACAAAGTTCTAGCTGTTTTGTCCAGTCCCAGAAGTCTATACCTGTCACAACAGCACCTCAGCACTGAAGTGGGATTAACTCTAATTGGTGTATTAGCACTTTTTCTCAAGCCTAAAAATCAAACACTGGTGTTGCATCATAACAAGCATCAGCTGTGCCATCTACACCCTGCCAGCTGCTCCTTCCATTTTGCTATTTTATCTGCACTGACCAAGACCCCACAGCGAGGCTAAAAAGCACCACTTCCCACCTCAGCCGTGCTAAGTGGCATCCTCACTCCATCCAGGACCTGCCCGCTGGCTGCACTCTGACAGATCAGCTCCGAGGTGCCCTGGCAGCCCTGCTTTAAGTCCTGTTTCTGCTCTTTTCCTCCCAGCTGTTTCACAGATGCTGGAGCCTTAACCCTTTCCCTGCCTTGCAGAGCTTTACGACCTAATAATGAAAGAGGGACATCTTTCTGTGCTATGTGTTCATAAAACCGCTTTGGGTTTTATCAACCCACAGGTCCAGTTCTACACTCCCTGTACCCGAATGAGGGTATGGAACAGCCTGATTCATACGAATCTGATACCTGGGGGAGGAATACGGTGTAAATGATACACTTCTGAATATAGTAGTCAACAGAAGTATATTGCAAAAGAAATCCGCAGAACTTTTCAGGCAGCGTTGGCTGTACCAAGTAATGCCACACCCAAGGGTGAACACTGCTGGTGCGAGCTTTGTCTTATATTTAAGAAAAGCCTTAAAAATCACTCCTAAACAGGCAGAGGTTTATACACTCATGTAGGCATGGCTGCAGCAAAGCTGTGTCAGACACACAGATGAATCCATCTCACTCCCTGAAGACTGCTGCGGTCAGCCCCAGTATCCCGCCTGATGCACTGGTTCCTGCAATCCTTCTGATGTTTATACTTAGAAGCATGAAATGCTGCAAGCAGAACTAAATGGAAATGCTCCAGGTTCTGAGTCTCTCTCCAGCCTTTGAGACCACGAAGACAAAGTAAGTTAAAATAAATTAAAAAATAAAATTAACATAAAATAAATTTTAGATGAACATTCCACAACTAAGTTCAATAGAAAAGCACACACAGCACAGTGCTCCAGCTTGGACGTCTCTATCCTTACATAATACTAAATATCTTTAGCATTAAGTATTTCTGATTTATTATCATTTGCAAGTATCTGGACAACCTGGCAACTGTGGCAGGGTTGGGGTTTGAATCACAGGCTAATAAAATCTGTAGTGAAACCCGTAAACCAAACACATGAAGTCAGATGGGGGCGTTAGTTACTGTGTGCCACTGATGCTCTAGCTTCAGCCCAGCGCTGGCCACCCTGGGAAGGTGTAGGGATGAAGCAGCCGAGGCCTGGCAAGCCGCTTTCAAAGGAGCTTCCTGAGAGATGTTTACAGAGACACGTATGTAGTGCTGCACCGAGGGAGGTGTCAGCAAGCCACAGCAGTGGAACATACTTCCAACCTTCATACTCTCTCTCTGAGGACACATCTCCTTCTGCCTTAGGATTTTGGCTTTCACTTGGGTGTAGAGGGGCCCGACAGTTTTTCTTCTCTGAGGCTGTGCCCTGGCTTCGGCATTTTTGCATTTTGTTTCTCTTCCAGTGAATTCCAAAAAAAAACCCTGAGCTGCATTTGGTACTTCTGGATGGGGCAGGTGTTCATAGCAAGAAAATTGTTTTCCTAAGCAAGCCAAACTCTAACTTTTGACATGGGATAGATTTTCGCAAGTCTGGACTAGAAAAGACTAAGCACATACCTGAACCATCAGTATCATATGTTGCTTTGACCTAAAACAGTCACAAGTCCATCCTCTCTCTGCATGGGCAACAGAATTTTTATGAAACACCCTGACACCTCTTGGTTTCCAAACTTAGGTGGTTTCTGTACTAGCCACCTCCTGCCAGCAGTCATTGAAAGTCCTTGCCCAGCCCCTGGATTGTCCAGAGCACTGCCTAAGTCACTCTGCTCATGTGTTGGCAGTTGTGACAGCTCAGCGCTGCTCAACTGGGACTAGCCATGTAGAAAAACACCTTCATCTTGTCTGTTCACAGGGAAGAAACTTATCCCCTCCCCCTTTCTAGAAGACCACAATGGAAAGAAAAATAGGGAAAGAAAGAAAGAAAGAAAAAGAAAGAAAGAAAGAAAGAAAGAAAGAAAGATAGAAAGAAAGAAAGAAAGAAAGAAAGAAAGAAAGAAAGAAAGACTTAAACTTTATTTTAATGAGGTTTTACAAATGTGTCTCAAAAGGTTTTTTACCTTCCTTTCAAACCTTTCCTTCCTTCCTTCCTTCCTTCCTTCCTTCCTTCCTTCCTTCCTTCCTTCCTTCCTTCCTTCCTTCCTTCCTTCCTTCCTTCCTTCCTTCCCTTAACTTTTATTCTTTCATTTTTCCACTCCACTTTTCTTCCTTTCATAATTTTTTCCTCCCTGTCTTGCCTTGAAAACCAGCAGAAGAGACAATATGCAAGAGACAAAAAAATACAAAAGAAATGTACAGCTTTACCAAGTTGAAGGAAAGGTGGGTGCACGTCTCAAAGTGCTTTGTTAGTATTTTTGAAAACTGACATTTGAAAAAAAAAAAAGGTAAAGGTCTTTTCTGTTTTATATAACCTGTATCTATTTTATCTATTTTCTACATCTATAGAAAATATGCTCTTTTGGTAGAAGATGATTAGTTCAAACTCAGAATCTGAGAAGTTTTTACAGCATCTCACTCTTCTCACAAAGGTTTAAAGACAATAGATCTGGGTAAGTCGTGACACTAACAAATGGTCGGCAATTTACTTAGGAAAGATTTTTGTTTAGTGGTTTGAAAATTTTTAAGGACCCTAGTACAAGATTGACCTGATTTGTGGGCCCTGGGCACCAGAGTACTCCTTTCAGCTTGATAAGCTAATAAAACAGCTGGTGAAGTTCACTTTATGTACACAGGATGAGGGTGGCTTTGGATATTTCATCCATATGGGAAAAAAAAAACCTAACTCAGTTCTGTACACACTGATTTTTTTTAATACTTAAAAGGTGACTCCTATTCTTAAACTTGTGAAAGAAGATTTTAAAGAACAATTTAAAGAAAAAAGAAAGAGGCTTTTTTTCAGTTGTTTTAGAAGGAAACTTCTTGTTTCTTGACTTTCCTGTGGAATAAATTTATTAATTTGAGGCTTCGGGTTTCCAGACAGCAGTGTGAGCACATAGCCAAGCTCTCCAAGCTTTACCCAACAACTCCTGAGCAAAACATCATGAGTTGCCCCAGCAGAGCAAAAGCTGGTGCAGTAAATATTGCTCTTCTCTCAACCCTAGAAAGCATAAAAGGTCACCCAAGTAAAGATCACCAAATTTTTTTGGCAGTGTTGTGCCTCAGTCACATGAGCTTTCAGAGTTAAACAAGACATAGAAAGGGAAATTTGCCAAATTTGCAAGTAGTTTTTCACCATTTTGGTTGCTGAGTGAGGCCTATTGGCTGTTCAAGGCAGAAATACAATAACCTAGAAACTGTGGGACTGTGAGGAAGAAAAGCCTTCCTGGCACATAGTGAGCAAAAGTGAGAGACAGAGAGGATGAACTGCAAGGGGAAAAGTATACCATGAAGAGGCGTGACCAAAAATATAAATGTTAAAGAGTCAGGTCATGAAGTAACTAGGTTTCATTTAAACCCATGGTTTAAGAAAGAGGCTACAATCTGCTGTAGGTGTCATCATTTCAATGGAAGTGTAAAACCAGAATCAGGATTACTTACTCTCACTAAACATTTGCTGGCCCTTTTTTACATACATTCTGGCCTCAGGGATCTTTATCCAGGCATGCTGGTCAAACTCCAGTTTAGGTCTCCATATGCTACTTTCCCGTAATATGCCACTTTCCTACAATTCATCCCATCATTTCACTTAAAGCACTTGTTCTTAAAATACTGTTATGTAGCCACTGTGGCAGCACACAACCTCGAATCAGCATCAAATGATAGGCAATAAACCTGCTGTACACTCTGGCCCTGTAGGTATCTGTCTCAGTAGGGACCCATCCAGATAGCTACATGCATACAAATTATTTTAGATTACCAAAGGTACCATCTCAAGCACAATACTCCCCAGTGTACGCATCTGTGCTTATTCATTTACACACAGATACAGCAAGATGCCATGAAAGCCCAGCATAAAAAGACTTACCCAGTTCCTGCCATGACAGCCCTGATTAAGGTAAGACTAAAGCTGGGGAAGGGGACAAAGTGTAAAAGAAGGTACTGGGAGCAAAGACACCTCCCTTTGCCTTGCATAAGGCTGAAGCTGAAATGGCCTTGAGTAGTTATTACCCAGTAGTTCAAGTTGATTTGTTCTACCTGTGAGTTTTGATTTGGAAATACAGCAAGCCTGAGGAAAAGGATATGAAATGACCTGTAGTTGGGAGTTATATTTTTCCTTCCCCAGTGGATGTCCCTGCATACCTGCTTGCGGTGTAATAGTGCAATAAATTGAGTGCATATCTATATCCACAAAGGGTCAAACTCTGCTCAGAATCACACCCGTGTAAATCCTCAGTAACTCCACTGGCCTCACCAGAGTTATTTGGCACAGATTTACACTTATGTAACTGAGAGCTGGTTTTAAGCTACAGTGTGAAAAGTGTTTCAGCTTCAGGGTAAAAAAATGCTACTAATGTCAGTTGTTGTTACATTTAAAATAACCAGAAGGAATTTCACCTGGATGGGATCCATCCACAATCCATGACATTTGCATGAACCTTTTCCCCTTATTTCTGTGTGCATGGCTACATGTCAAATTTTAATTCACAGCACATCCATGCCTTTTGTTTTGGGAGGACTATTATGCCTTAGATCAATCATCAGGAAAAGGTGTCTATATTGATAACACATTTGCCTCTGAGATGCTACAGGATGTTCCAAGCCAGATTTCCTTTGAAGCCAGGCACCACTTTTATTATCAAAGCATGAAAAATAGCTCACATTCATGACATCAAAATGCAGCCAGCACACAATGCTGAGGGCTAAAACGAGATTCCAGTTACATCAGGTAAACCCAGAGGAGTTGTAGGCACTCTTGCTCCCATTCCTGGGACGCAGCTGTCCTGCCTCAGCACAGGTGCTGTGCCCCTGGGGTGCTCTGCTGCCAAGAGGCAGCGCGTGACCCGCAGCCGCGTCACCCTTCGGGCACAGGGCAGGCGGCCACCCTGCCGCCCTCTGACCCGTGGGCACATGGCTAAGGAGGGTGGAAGGGTCGAAAAATACAGCCTGTCAATTGTGACCTTTTGCATTCATCGATCCCAAATTGAGCTGAATTCCTTTAAAATATCTGAGCCATCGGTGATGATGTCAGAAGGGTTCTGGCTCTAGGGATTCAAGGACTCCTTTTCCTGAGGTCTCCCCACCTCATTCTGGCTCCATGCTGGAGGTACCGAGGGAATGATTTGACACTCCTTCCTGCCAAACAGCTAAATTTCATTAAGATACAACAGAAATTGTATGTGAGTTTGCTTTGTAACCCTATTAGAGCTTACAGACCAGTTAGTTAGAAATACAAACTTTGTTCTTTGAATAACCTCAGCTTGAACTGAGTCCTGGAAGGACTATCTTTGAGTTAAAGTAATACGAAGCAATAAAGCTTCCTGAGAACAGAAGACTGCCAAAGTTTAAGTGGTATATTTTATGATCTGGATTATTGTCCATTGGGGAACTCAGATGAAAACACAGACTCATTTCATTTAGGTCTCTAGTTGTGATTTGAACCATGATCCAAATTTCCAATAAAATACTCAAAGAGCAAAGCTAGTGCTTTATCCACTGCATACCAAGACTTGCTAGCCCTTTCCTAAAAACTCACAGTAATCCAAGGTCAAATAATACATGTGCAACGACTTGAATACTCCACAGAATTTCAGCTTCCACCATCTCTTCTCTTTCTGTAGTGCAAACCACATACAAAATTATGTACAGTGGGGTATATCAGACATAACAGCAACAATTACGCAAAATCATCTGCAACAATACGAACAAGAAGAAAAAACATCTCTATAGGAGGGCAGCATTTCTACAAATTATTTTGTGCAATAAACGTTCACTATTTCTTGGGCTCATCCCGAGAGGCAGTTGGTGCCATGACCATATTCCATTCTGTCAGATGATGCAGGAAAGTACGCGTACAAAGATACGTACCAAGCATATCTGTGTCCGCATCTCGGGAAGATAGTCACATTAACAAGTGATCAAAAGTATGTTTATAGTTTTCTCCTCGAGGGAATGAGGTTCAAATGGTTTCTGTGAGCAGCACTGGAACAAAAAAAAATCTCTAAATAAATCTCTAAATAAAATTGACTACAACCAGCTACAGTCTCTCATGCAAGATGACAGATGGTCTGACTTTTCTGAAAGGTCATTAATCAAACTCAATTTTAAAATATTCAGTTCAGGGAAAAAAATCTCTAGATGAAAGGCAAAGCTCTACAGAGCACTTAAAGAAAAAAAATCTCTATCAACATGTTTTTTCTCACTTATCTCTGTTAAAAAACCTAAACTGTAAGCTATAGTCAAGTCAGGAGAAGATAACTATTTTTTCCTCTGACAAGTCAAATGAATTTAATTCTGTCTTTACACTTAGCCTACATAGAAATGCAGCAGAACACATACATTGTTCTAAAGAAGAAACAGAGGTAACTTGAAATACAGAAATACTCAGAAATACAATGCAGAAAATCCACAGAACAGAGAAGCAGAAGTTCCTTCTCTCAACACAGCACCTTACAATTCAAGAAGGAGAAGGACTGGCTCTCCCATAAGTTTGTTTTTATTTCTACCAATATGTTAGTAACTTGAATTTGTGTCAGCTTACACGTCCTGCACTGCTTTTATGGTCATTCTCCATTTGTGGCAATGGGTAAAAAATGTTTTGTTCACACACTGAGAAAGCAAAATGTTTCAAAAATGTTCTCATTCCATTTCAGGCAGAAGATAACTTCATCTCTTCTCCCTCTTTGCATGCTTGCAGCTAATGTTGCGTAGGAATACTGATTCAGACACTCTCCCAGAATCGCAGTATCTCAAATTCAGTGTCCTACTTGATGACATCCTCAGTGATTTGCATGAAGTGGAATTGCCTGCACAGGAGAAACCAGGAAATGCTCTTCCCCAGATGTTTGGGTTATGGGATCCCACACCTCTCTAAAGTGCCAGAAAAGCTCTCTGGATTACTGAGTGCTCTGGATTTCCCTCCCTCTCATGTTTTGCTCTGAAATTCCAGTTTGAATCTGAAGTCTTTCTGTGAGAGCTGTGCCAAAACAGGGACATATTTGCAAATCATCACTGTCTGTCCCAAAATGCAGTCCACTTTGTCAAAAAAATACAAGACTTCCTGTGTTTCAGATTTGTTACCCAACAGTTGCTGTTTTGTTTTCCTGTCATGACTGGAAAACTGGCTCCTGAGAAACAGTGATAAATACACAGTAAAAAAAATGCTGTGCTGGTGAAAGTTTTAACTAAACAATCTGTGCATCTATATTAAATTCATGGACTCTATATCCCAATGAGCAAATGCCATGAGATCTGCATCAACAATTGGTTTGATATCAAAAAATTAGAACAAATTTAACTCAGCAACATCACAATTCCCACAGTGTTTTTCCTAAAGGTGTCTGTAATCTATTCTTCAGCTAATACTCCTGACTACATGCATAGCTCCAACAGACTGGGAACAAAAAAGCTCCCACATAGGTAGGAGCATTTGGATTGCCCCTCATCTTTGAATCACGTTAACTATCATGCTCACTACTGGACCTGGATTAATAAGAATTAAAGTAGTCCATTCTACCAAAAACCAAAGGAGATTATTTTGCATAGGATATAGGAGTCATGAAGTGAAAAAAATCCTCTTGCACATTTTGAATATGAGCTGCATTATCTCAGTGTGACTCCTTTTTGTCAAGATTTTTGGTCACTGGTTCTGCATGAATACAGAAAATCATTATTCATAATTTGTACTTATCATTCTCCCATCTCTGTTACTTAAGTAAGGAGGCAAAGCCATGCTATGTGGCCAATCACAAGTAATAAATAAAGAAGAGTTAATGAGAAAACCTCTTGTCTGAAAATTATTGACCCAAATTTTATGGCAAAAACTTTTAAATATTGAATACAGCCATGGCTAATAGGACTGGTTGGTTCATGGAAGATTCTCTCAAGCTGCACAGTTTTATTAATATATGTATGACTAACAATTTCTCTATAAAAATATATTAAAACTGTCAGATTTATAAAAGTCAGACAAATCCTCCATTTTTCTGTTCGCAAACTCTCTAAATCCCTTTGCGGAAGATCCCAGACCTCAGCTGCATTCCTTAAGGATTTACAGGGCACCAGAGGAACAGCAATCTGCTCCAAATGAATATGTGCATTCAAAAGTATATGGAGGCTTTTCCAGCTTTTCACGTACTTCACTCAGATTAATCTTCCTGAAGGCACTGGATGTGTTTGCAAGGGCAATTCTAATCGCTGTTCCACCCTGCCCCTTTACAGCACAGCCATTGTGTCTTGTTGATGGGAATAACTGCCATGCAACTAGAGGTGAAAGGAAGAGCGACTGGACTATTGGAGGGAACCCATAAAATCAGGGAAAAACCCCCACACATGCATAGCACGATCTACTCCTCTTGCAATAATATGGGCTGGGGCTGTGGATCAGACGCTGATCTCGGTTACTGTGGTCTTAATCTGAAGTACCAGCACTGATTTCGGCAGAGCCTCCCTGGATTTAAGGCCCAACCCAAAGATTGCCACTGATTCGTGCTGACTGTGTAACAGGTGGTAATTCCAGCATAAGAATTTATCCTAGGAAAATTTAACAATGCTTTTATCAACACTGCATTAGGAAATGCTTTGTATTTACATGCATAGTGCTTAACAAGGTTTATTATTTTCTCTTTCCTGTTTGCTTGATCCATGTTTATGTCCTCTCCAATTCTAATTATAAATACAGATAAGTAAATTTTATTCACCCTGTCTGTTAAGTTCGCTTCATTTGCTGTAATATTTGTAAGATAGAAACAAAAAAAAAATGCTACATGAAAAGCAAGAAAAAATGCTACAGCACAAATGCATCACTACAGAATGAACATTGGACAAAAATTATTTTTCTTTTTTCTTTTCATTTCACCCTGTGTTTTATCTGGGATAAGTTATTCTTCATATTGCATGCCATGGTTTTTTTTATTTTCTGGTCAGGAATGAAAGTATCTTCAGATGTGGATGCTGAGGAAAAAAAAATATGGTTAATATGTTGTCAAGATTTGCCATGCTAAGTAAAAATGACGGTGTTGCTGTATACAAATTTTTAGTTGAATATTTACATAGATACTAGGATAAGCTGGTTCAGGGTAACAGGATCCACCTGTTTTTCTAACATCTCAGTATGAATTAGATTAGCAGGATATGATTTATTTGGGTCAATAGGAAAAGATCTTCCCAGTTGTCCTGGAGATTTGAAAAAATAAAAAGGCCACTGCTGTATTTTGCACTACAGGTTCTGAAGAAATCTCTGCACTCTTCTGAAGCAATGTATTAAAAAGGAAAAGGCTGCTAGAATCTTTTTGCTCTTCCTTTTTCTGTTTCTCTAGGTAGAGGCCTCATGATTTGTCTCCAGTAGCATTTACAACCATAATAAAAAATGATCAAGTATTTTTCTTCAGGAAAATTTTGAGAAGCACAAAGAAAAAAGAACATAGGTCAGGTTTTCCTTTAAAAAATAAGGAAATAAATAGTAATAATTTAAAAAGAAAAAACAAGCAAACAATAAAATGCAACAGCTGTTTCCTTCCAAAAAATTTTGTTTCTCACTCAAATGTTTTGGCTTGACTGAGTTTTTCTTCTCTTTCTTGACAAAAACGTTGAAACTCTCTCAAAAGAAGGAAGTTTTCAGAGATGACGTCAAAACCAAGTTTCCTGGTGAAAACCAGTTTTATAAAAATGTCAGCGAGGTTGTAGGCAGAGCGAGCGGGGAGGAAGGGCGAGGAAGCCAGCAACAGTGGGTGCTTGTGTTTTTCTGGAAGAGCAGTGCGGGACACAGCAGGGGCAGGCAGTGCTGCTTGGGCCACTGCAAACGCGGACTGCACATCAGCCGCTCCAGCTGTGCTCCCCGTGCCTCCCACCGCCCCTGCTAACGGTGGGATTTCAGCCTGAGAGGAGCCGTTCAAGGAGGACTGGCTGTGAGCTCTTGCCTTGTCTAGCAGCCTTGGCAAGAGGTTTGCAAGAGCTTAAGTTGGCTTTTGGAGCAATCCATCATGGAGTATTAGCAGCAAAGCACTAGATGTCAACACAGGAAAACGACGTCATGTTGGTGCTAGAGGAAGATCAGACAGTGTGGAAGATACGGTGAGCACGGCACTGGTGATGAACACGAATATACAGACCAGGAATCACAGAGTGAGGAGATATGGGCAAGGCACAGATGCTTCCATGTCGTTTGACCATATTCCCAGCATTAGGTGATATTCGGGGTGGGGCAGGGAGCAGAAGAGCTTGCTCCTTCAGTTCCTTCATGGGCCAGAGCTCAGACACATAAGTATGGCAAACACTATGCTTCTGAATGATCAAATAAATAAATAAATAGAAAATTTCTTGCATGGTTTGGCCAGGCAGAGATCGGACTCCCCCCAACCAAAACAGACCTCCCTCTCCCCCCAAAATATCTGGAAAATTAAGCACTTTTAAAGCCCCACATACTGAGTATACCTTTCTTATGTTACAGGCTGCTGCCTTTTTCTACCCAACACATGGTAAGGATTATATTTAAATAAAGATTTAACACTCATAAGTGGTTTCTTTTAATATTGCTGTAAAGTAATGGATCTTTTATGGGCAAATTTAAATGTCATTCCCCAATGTACAGCTGCGCCAAACAGTATGGTACCGTTTTGTGCAGCCATAACCAAGGAGGCACGTTGACCAACAGTGCCTGTGGGCAGAGTGTGGATTTTATTAGCCAATATGAGCTGATGACCCATGAGCAGAGTCAGTTTCTGCATCTCGTAAAGTCAACCATTGTAAAGGTACCACCACATGCAGACAGTGAGCAGCTTCCAGCCCAGAACAGCTGAGCACAGCCTCCTGTCTTGGACAGCAGCAGGTCCTTTCCAACTTGTAAAGGTTTTTTCCAACACCACTACCTGTTCAGGCTTCACCTCTCCTGGCAGGGATGCGGCTGGGCTGGCTTTGCACACACTACTGAAGAGCTGGTGTCAAACCCTCTGTTTTCTGACCACCGCCTCTCTGAGCATCTGCCCGGCTGAGTCAGCGTCAGATTCCTTGTGGTCCCAGGCAGAAGGTCAGATTTTTCCCTCCCATCCTCACACAGGAGAGCTTGCGTTGCTGCCTAATGCAGCCTTCAGCAGCTGGCATATGCAGCTGAACACAAGACTGTTTCAGATTAAAACTAAGAGTCGAGTTCCCAGACCAAAGTATTACATGGCACAGATATTCATAGCTCTTTCCAGCCTCACAAGATGAAGCATTTGGTGACTTTTCAGAACTCAACATGGACTTTTTTCCAGAATTTGTTGCTGGAATGGGTGATTACTGCCTAGTTTGAAAACATCCTTGACTTTTAAAAAAAGGCAGCATTATTTTGCTGCCTCATTTTTGCAACAGTGTATTCCTTGCAGAGGTGAAGCAACTGTCACTCCTGATATAACTGTCCATGGAAAATTACAGACAAGGCTGGAATGGGCCTAACTGTCTTAAAACAATGGTCACTCCCCTTGCAAAATGTTATGTCATGTTTCTGCTGCCAGACGACCTCAGTCCAAAGACATCTAAGTAATTGTTCATGCATTTTCCTGACCTTATTTACCCCCTTTTTTTAATAGAATCTTATTTTTTGATGCTTAGAATAAATAAAATACTTTACAAAATATCTCATTTTAAAAGCGTCATACCCACCCCTAGCCACTGGAGATTCTCCCATGCTCTCTAAATTCCAGAACAGGCAAGCTCCTGCCAAAAAAACCCCTGGCAGATCAATCGTCCCAGTGGAATGAGGGATCAGAAAATATTATCCAAACCCCGCTGCAGCGTAGCCACTTGATAGGGCTCATTGCCATCCATGCAGCATATGAAAAGAAACCTGTTACTTATTTCAGTCAGCTTCTCATCAGCCAACTAAAAAGCATCCCAAACTGGTTTTGGGTCTTGATTTAGCAAATCATCTCATCACGTTTCAGAAAAGATGTGACCATGAAATATTTTGGCCTCATCAAAGATGCGCACTCACGTTGTTCGCTGTGTCCCTCTCACCAGCATGGGAGATGGCCAGGCAGAAATTTCCAGAGATATCTGTCTAGGGACTACATTTTCAAGGGCATTTCTGGGCCAAGCAAAGAGGCCAAACGAGCAGCAGCACTTTTCAGTAGAGCTGCTCAACTCAGTTTCATTGGTTCACTAAATAAATCTCATATATTTGTATATATTTTTTACTCCTCAAAAAGACAGACAGGAGAAGCAGCACAATCCACTGCAGAGCACCAAAATTCAAGTCAGGCTCTATTTTCCTGCCTTTTCTCTCACAGAGAAATGGAGCTGCCCAAAGATCTCAACACAGGGATTTACTCCAGAGGATGTTCTTTTTCTTTGTTGGTTGGTTTTTTCTATTATTATTTTTTGGGGTTGGATTTTTTTTCTTCTTGAACACATCAGCACACTCTGGGTTTGGTGATTAGTTTTATTTTGCAACTTGCTTTTGGTTCGGTGTAGATCTGAATATTGTCTTCACTCTTTGCAAATACTTTGAATGCAAGAACAGCATATCGTTCAATTTTAAAGCTGTGGTTTCCTTCCCCTTTTTAACTGCAAATCATGCTGTGATTTACAGTGGCATATTTTCAGAAAACTGGGCCAAGGCTTTTATAACTGGATGCTCCTAAAATCCTGTTTAAATTTTCTGCAGGGGAATGCTGGGGCAGTGAGGGTTTCTTAAAATTAGGATTTATTTAAGAGACTGAGGAGAAACCCAGGAGCTTAACTTTATGCCCTGGTGTTGGAAATCTTAGCCTAGATTTACATTTTAATTCGTCTGTCAGCACAAGCTCTGGGTAATGCAGAATTTCACTTTTTCTTTCCCTCCCACCTGCTCGTGAAACCTCAGCTAGCAATTCCACCTCCTTTTCATTAGGAGCCTGGCACTTCTCAAAGGACTCAAGCTGCATGGAACTGTCTCTGTGAAAGCTGAAACCAGGAGAAAATGCCTGGGCTTTCAGATTTCATTGCACAGCCAAAAAGTCAAGTTCATTTCACTGCAATTCAGCACGGCTCAGGAGCCAAGGCGAAGCTTTTTGTGAAACTCTGCTCAATTTAAAGTGAATGTAGATGGAGGTGGTAACAGGGAGTAGACACAGGCAATTCTATTTTCCTGGGTAGTCTCAAAGTTTTGCATACAAATGCAGAGAGCTCTAATATAGCTGAACTGTAAACTGCAAAAGGCTTTATGTACCAGCATTTTGAACTGCACCTAAAAAGTAAGTGGAAGCAAAGCCAAATGTTGAACTATGATAAATATTTTCAAGGAAGAAGGCAGCTGTGTTCTGTCCTGGTTCGATATACTTTTAGCCTTCATTCAAATTAAGCATCTCTGCTTTACCTTTGTTGGGGAGGAAAAAGCTACTGGTCATGTGAGAATGCAGTGGAAATCATCTGTATGAAATGCCAGAGGTCAACCCAGAAAATCTCCTCAAAATAAAATAAACTCAATGTCTCCTTTAGCTCTGGCACCAGAATTGCTGCCTAAGCCCCAGGAAATTCTGGCTCCCTTCATCAAGGGGTTAAAAGCCACCATGCTGGGAATAATACATATTCTGCTCTTTCCTTTTCATACTCCCTGGTGGTTAATGACATCCAGTCCCATCTGGATAACAAGCACCATAAACAAACATATCCACCAAAGAAGGTTGCCCAGATAATTGTCTTTGATGAAAATCAATTTCATGATGTTCCCATTACAGGCCTTTTTAAGCCAGTCACTCATTTCTGGAGATTTAGGCTTCAGCGTTTTGAGGACAAGTATATAAATGCACTTGCTAATGCAACACTTCTGCTACAGTGTCACTGGTGCTTTCCACCTTTCTTCCACACTTTCAACAGGTGCAATGCTTTCCAAGCATTAGAAGGCTGGCCACATTCACAGACTTTTCCCAGTAAAGTGATCTTGAGCAGAGTTTTGGATAACAACCCACTTATCACTGATGGCACACAAGGACAGAAAATGGTGGGCTGGAGGATATGGGGACAGCTGGGACAGGTCTGAGCTCCACAAGCCTTCATTTCTGCCCCAACTCACTCCGTGGCAGCTGAAAAACTCACAAGCTGAGCTCTCTGAAGTATGTAACTTAGGGAGAAGTTAATTCCCAGTCAGCCCATGGGCTACCTGATTTTTGCATTTTCCTTGATGGAGTCTAAACAGGTAAATATTTCTACATATTTTCTGAGTGTTTCCCCTTGAACAAAATACAAATGCACACAAAAACTATCCTCAAACTGAACCAGTCCTTTGTCCCTCTTTTCCATCTTCTGTTTCTCTATTCCTTTTCTCCTCTTAGCTTTGATATTTGGCTGTCCTAATCATACCAACATGGGTTGAAGGACTCATCGGCCAAAAGCTTCTTTTTTTCTATGCAAGGATTCAAACATCACCCTGGACCTCCTGCTCACAGGTCATTTTTTGTCGGTTTTGCTTCTCTTCAGGAACAGCTAATGTGTATTTTGTGAATGGACTGCTATTCTTTTTCTTATTTTACTAAGGTTTGCATGCTTTTTTTGGTATTCTCGTGTTGAAAGATCTCTATGGTAGATCATATTTTGATACTGGAAAGTACCTACCTTGTGTCTTCAGGCTGTATCGTATTTTCCTGTTTGCTTACATCCAAGCCCCCAATAAGGTTTATGCTAAGACCAAGAAAAACAGTGTTCCAGAAGGACCAGCTACCTTACTTCTCAAATAGCCATCAGGTGGTGTTTGATTCTAAAAGTGCTCTTTTTTCCTATTTGGGAAAAAGGTTGCAGTGAATAAAGTAATACAAAATACCAGGAAATTTTTTTAGTTTTCCATATATTTATACCTCTCATTACAACAAGTAAATTTTTATCCAGAATGTGACCATAGCCTGTGATTTCATCAAAGAGAACCAAATCTTCTGTTATGTAGCATGACTCCCTTTGTTGTCTCTGTGCCATGTGTTCTCTGCTCCCAGTGACCAAGTTCCCAGACTGTCCCATGTGACAGCACAGTGCCAAGAGATTCTTGGACTTCCCTGCCCATTCTTATAATGCCCCTGTGGACTTGGTGGCAGCAATTCCATCCACACAGAAGACCCAAAAATAAATAACGCTCACAGATCAAGCTGAGTAGCAAGCTTGTATTAGTCAATGACCAAAAACAATAGCCAAAAGGAAAAACTATTAAAACCAGATGAACTTTTGCATTACAGGCCACTGGCTACAGAACGGCTTTTTCCCTTCCCGTTGTTTCCCAGAGCCAGGTGTAGGAGTGGAGGAACTGAGGGCTGGATCTCATTGTGAGGATGTTGAGGGAAGAGTGTAAAATAACAGGGTTTCAGCACACTGCTAAAAGGAACGCAGTAAGAGAAAAGCCACTAACTGTCCATAATGCTCTGGAGACATTTTGAAGGATGTTACACTGAGACCAGTATCAGCATTATATAGAGGAAGGCCCTGGGCAGCATCTGGTTGATTTTCACCGTGACTTATATTATCCAAGCCCTTTTTTCTCCAACATCCATTCCTGCTCAGGAGGCTCATATAAGGACTTGATTTCTCTTCTCTAGAAAAGGGCAAATTTTTTGTGCCTGTCAGGACCACGGCCTCAGAGACAAGGCAGGACTGGAAGAGAATTTCAGGGTATGTGGGCAGACAGTGCAGAGTTAGCAAATGCCAGGCAGTATCAGAGCTCTGGTGTTGGCTTTGTCTCCCTTTCAAACACCTGGACATTTGCAATAATTTTCACTGCAAAGCAAATCAACTCCTGCAAAAACCCACAGGGCTGGAGAGGAACTGAAAATTGCTGAAAGTCTGAGGAGGGATTTCTTTTTTGGAAAGATGTGTTGCACAGGGTGAGGCGCCTCATCATATCTTGCACTGGCTCAAAGTTGAAAACATCAAGGAAACTGGCAGCAAGAAGACTAACTCTAGTGCTTGTTTGTTTCTGTATCTGCTCCAACAGTTAAAATATCTTTCCAACAGTTTAGTTAGTAACCCTCGTGGAGCCACCACTTAGTCAGGCAGTGAGGTAGGGAGAAAGACAGGACCTGGTCAGACAGGGTAGAGGAAATGCTCGAGGAATAAATAGTAGGGTAGGACACAGAGAGCAGATGTGTCTTTTTGCTCTGGGGTTGTGCATTTGAGTGGGGGGATATCCACTTATCATTTCCAAACTCTCAGGTATACTATTTTGAGCAGTAGGACAGAGGCATGAGGAGATACACTGACGTGGCAGCACTCTTCGTGGACCTGGGAAGCTGTTTGAAAGCCTGACCATGATGATCTGTACATGGCTCATGTTTAGTTTTGAGTGTTATTTGGGAAGAAAACAGTCTTCCTGCTCTTCAGTAACTAATTTGTCTCAAGACTCCCATATGCTGAGCAGTTCTCAGTGGGCTGATTCAGAAGGCTGTGGCAGAACGTCAGTGTGCCACAGCTCTGCCAGTGAGCAACTTACTACAGAGAACCACTGTAACATGCTCACAGACCAGTTAGACCATTGAGAGTCTGGCTGAGGTCCATCTGTTTACTCTGTCCACCCTGGACTCTCACAGAAGATCTCTTGGACCACAGTGAAATACCAGGCTTAACTGTGGGTCAGGCAGGTGAACGGCAGAGATTAACAGAGACACCAAGTCACACTAGGCAGGACAGAAAAAAATGCAATAACTGAGGGCTGGGACAATATAGAACCACTTTTTGGGTGTTGAGAAACATCCCACTTAAGATATTACTGAGCAAGACTCACCTTAACAAGCCTTCGCATAAGTACCACTTGAAGGGGCTGCATCTGGTGGATAGATGGCACCAGTTCACCAAGCAATAGTGCAAGAGGGAGGGAATGGAAGATAATGGCCCTGGGTAGTGGGGCATCTCTTCCCAAAATTGTTGCAGGAGCTCTGGTAGCTGAAAAAATCCCTTAGTTTTCCAGCGTCCTTCAAAAGATCTCCATGAAGCACAGAGTGTGTTAGTCAGTTTATCCATCCTGGCATGATGAGACACTGATCTTACCCTGCTAGAATGTGTAGAAAACCAATATCCTGTGGTAAAGCTTCAGCCTTATGCTTCTCTTTTAATATAAGCTGTCATTACTGAACCACAGTATTACCCTGATCTGTTTTACATGAGTCCTTGGCAAGACAATGTCAGCTGTACTTAATAAACAAGGTCTGCATTTATTGATTCAACGATATTGTAAAGGGTAAAGCGTCATCTGGTGTTACTAGAACATCAAACCTGCACATCAGATGCAAGACAACCATCATTTGCTGGAGGGCTGCATTACCAGCTAACCCAGAAGGAAAAACTGCATGTGAAATTTCCATGAAAAATCCAGCTCCCAACTTTTGAGTAAGAAATTTATTTCCTCTGTGACCAATCTTCCATCCCCCAAGCTAGAAAGACATCATGGACTTATGCTTCCTTTATGACAGCATCTAGTGTAGACTGGTTGTCCAGTTCTGTCTTGGCCACAGTTGCCTGGGGCACCCCTCTCCATCCCAGAGCCCTTGAATGAAGCAGCTGTTGTCCCCATGCTGCTTCTGTGCAGGAGTCACAGGGGTGCTTCTCACTGGATTCATTTTGTTCTATCTTCTTTTTCCAGCAACTTAGGGTGAATTTCGCTTGAAATGATACTTTGTTCTTTAGTTTTCATGAATAATATATGAGAGACAGAAGTCTCTGTGGCATGAAGGAAGCAAAATGATAGAGCTGATGGGTAATTTCTTCGTATCCAGGATGTTTCATCCAAGGCATCTGTTCGCACTAATGTTCTTCAAAGCTGAAGTTCTTGCAGCCTCTGCCTCAATTCCTCAGAATGTTCCTGAAATATAAGGCCTTTATCTCCAGTCTTGCCCAGAAAGTCTGTTTACAAGCAGGGTACAGAAAAAACCAGGACGACCCATGAAAATAAATGTCAAAGCAAGTATATGTACCACAGAGCTCACACCAGCTCTCCATAACCAGACAATTAATCCCCAGTGAATCTCCTGAGAACACCTTCAAACAAAGAACATAGGAAACCCCCAGCCTTGAGCAGGGTACAGTTCCCCCAAAAAATGTTGGTTTGATTTATGTCTGGTTCAAGCCAAAGCTGGTATTCTGCACACAAACATACAAACCCCCATTAAAAAGAAATGTCACGTTTTTGGTAGGTGTCCCAGTGAGATAAATTAGTAAAGTAATAAATTAGTAAAGTAAAATAGCACTGATGCTAGACATGGAGACAGGAGTGTTACTCCTGTAACACCATAAAAGCATCTTAACTTGGAGCTCCATGTATACCCTGCACTGGCATCTTTGGGGAAGAATCTCATTTGTCCTTACATTCCTGACCTGCCCTGTTACAGACCTCAGCCTGCTTCTTTCGCAGAGACCTTTTTAAGGGGCTGAGTCAAATTGTCCAGAGATGTCAACAAGTTGTGAGAGGCAGGCTCACACTGGCAGCAATTACCAGAGGGCAATGATCAATGGGGGTCTTTTGTTAGCATTATAGGATCACTATTGACTCAGGAAGGAAGTGCCCCCATGGTTTAGGCTGAGCCGAAATGGACAGGCAGCCTTGCCCTTGGCTGCTCACAAGCCACTAACCTACACTTATCTCATTAATTATTCCTGTCCAAACGGCAGCGATCGTTATGATCCACAATCAGCTGAGGAAGAAGAGGTCACAGCAAACACAGAGGCTCCATTTACCAATCCAAGGCATGCATCCTTTCTCTTATTTGCATCCGAAGTGTTGTACGACACCGGTGCTGTTCCTTTGACAAACAGGTAACAACACATGACAGCCACATCAGCTCTCTGCAAAAGAAAGGGTAGAGCTTACATGTTTTTCCACTTACAGAAGTAAAACTACAAGGCACAGTGACCTTGCTAATTGCATAGATGGGGAGGGGGGAATAGTGTTCACATTCCAGTGCACCCAGATTGCCTTGATCCTCACATGCTCCTATCCCAAACTATGGCCAGAGCCATCAATGGTTTACAAGGCACTTGATGCACAATCCCATTGCTTCAAAAGTATTGTTTGTGCAAGGGAATTTATAGGAAGAAAATACATTTGACAGGAATAAAAGACATTTGAGGGATGAAGGCTTCTGGATGGAAGGATGGAGTCTCCTATTAAAGTCACCTTGCACTGCTGAGGGATAAATCACTCCCTTGAACATATTGCCGTCTGTTGTAAAGGCAGATGATTAGTATGACTGAGAATGAAACCACGCTCTGTTCTTACCCCCCACTGTGTTATTTTTCTCCCTTGCACTGAATTGTTCAAGCCACAGCGTTTTAAATCAAGCTCTGATGTAAGAAAGGGAAGAATATACAAAAGGAGTAGTATATTCCGAACACACCCTGCCCTTCAAGCTTATTGCTCCCCAGCCACTTCAGAAAGAGGAAAATCATGAGCCCCAGAGGAAACCTTACAAATGTGCACTTGCAAAGAGAAGTTTGCCACGTGTACTCAGCTGGGAAGGGAAAAGTCCTCAGCACCTCTGTTCAACACCCTGAGCCCTGGGGGAGAATGCATTTGCAGCATTTGGTTGCTGTGCCCCAGTCTATCCTGATAACTAACCAGGGAACAGCAGACAGCCTCAGGAGTTTCAGGACATAAAGAAAGGCCCCCACCAGGAAGCCATTTCCTTCTCCAAACTGCATTTGTGCAGAAGGGTTTTTTTTCCTCTCTTTCTCCCCTCAGGGGGGATAAAATATGGAAAGAAGGGACTTTCAACATCTGCTCTAGATTTTTATTTTAACTCCATTGATTTTTTTCAAGATTCTTATCCAGTGCCTATAGCTTAAGCAGTCTGTATTTTCCTGACAAATGACTGTCAGACCCAGTACTGTCTGTTGAACAGAAATGCCATCAGCCTTTGACTGAAGCATTTGCAGTGGGAAAGATCAAGTATTTACAGACTGGGTTTATGCCAGACTCTACTGCACCAAAAGCATCTTACAGTCATCTTCCACAGCCTCGAGAAGTGACTGAGAGATGTAAGTGGTTCTTTCCTACAGCGGTCTGCAACAGCGATCGGGTGGGGGATGGCAGAAGGAGAGGTGATGATCAGGGGCTCTGGGGAGCTGCACTGGTTTTCAGACACTCCCCACTCTGTGGTCTCCTAGCAAACAGCAAGGCAGATTAGCAATTGCTACTGTGCTGCTATAGCAGGACAAAAAGTGGTGCTAAAAACACCACTCGGTGTCTGTATTCACCTTCAAAAAGAGGTTCCATTTTCAAAAGGCAATAGGGGAATTTACCATCCCCTGCTGGGTTAGGGCTAATGCTGACCAAACCCTGTTACTTCTGTTTAAGAGAAACCCATTCTTCCACAGCCAAAACCAGCAGCTTTTGTTCAGGGCATAAGAAATCAGGGGTTTGTTATTTATACTTCTGCAAAGCACTAACGTTCAGCCAGAGATGGTCTCTCTCCCAGTTATCTTCCAGACACAGACCTCTTGGTGGGGGTCCATCTCTTCTCCCAGCTAACAAGCAGTAAGACAAGAGGGAAAAAACCTCAAGCCATGCCAGGGAAGGCTTAGATTGTATGTTAGGAGAAGTCTCTTTACTGAAAGGGTGGTCGAGCATTGGGACAGGCTGCCTAGGAAAGTGGGAAGTCACCATTCCTGGAAATGTTCAAAAGGGACATGGTTTACTGATGGACTTGACAGTGCTGGGTTAATGGTTGAACTCAATTATCTTACAGGCCTTTTCTAACCTTAATGATTGTACAATTCTACCATCAGGTAACACCAAAGGGGAGCCGAAATGGGAAGCAGGGAGGGCACTTCCCTGAGACTAAGGATGCCTTCCACCCTCCTCAACTGCCATGTTGCCTCATCAAGACTCTTCTCTGCCCATTTCCATGCACTGTGAGTGCCATCAGTGATTTCGACAGGCAGGCTAAATAGCCACCACTGGCCAGCGCTTCAAACTGATGGTGGCTAAAGGACCAAGTTACATGGAAGCATACCCAGCCATTTTAATAACGATGGGCTGGCTGGGGCAGCCATGGTGATGGTGGGGTGACCATGCTTTCTGTCAGGGCAGCCGCCGCAGCTTGGCCAACTCCTCTACCCTGTCAGAGGGCAGCCAGCAGAGTAGGGCTGCTGCCGCAGCTGGGCAAGCCACAGCCCGTGCCAAAGCCCTGTCAGCAAGTGGCCACTTCCCCGTCAGTGAGAGCCCAGTGGCTGGAGGGGCAAAAGCTCAGCCGTGCTCCCAAAGCCGTGCTGTGCTACACTCTGCATACCGCTGAGCCTGTTTACATAAAGCCATTTCTTGTTTTCCTTTCCAGAAAGAGCACTGCCAATCGCTGGAGGCAGATGTGTTTATCAAGAAGTGTATCTCAAAGCCTGACATGAGATCTGCGGCCTCTGGTGCAGCTGAAAAACTCTGTCAACACCTTGGAGAGAGCAAGCCAGCGGGGCCAGCGGGGGACCAGCCAGGACCGCAGTCCTGCCAAAAGCTACAAGAGGAGCTCAAGCCAAACAAACCTTTTCCATGCCCTCTGTTCAGTATCTAGCGGGGGCGTCCAAACCACAAATCAGCCAGTTCTTATGTGAAAGGAAAAGCCTTTTTTTATTATTATTTTTTAACCTCTCCCCCTCATTTGGAGACCTGCTCTGCCCTTAAACCTGTGAATATATCACTGTATTAGGTCTGAAAGTTTATGTCAGAGGGATGTTGAAGTCTGACCATGCTGAAGATTGCCTGCTTAGGAAATAAAATACCCTTCTAGGGATCACTGCCCTTGATGATCAGCCCAAATAAAAAAAATACTGAGCAGCAGAGTAAATCCTTCAAGCAGAGACCTGCCGGGTAGGGGAAGGGGGTGAGTCACGGGTTAAAGAGACTTTTTGTTAAAGCTTTCAGGCTCTGTCTGCTGCTCCTGAACTGCCACTTCAGGGAGAGCAGTTTCTGGGGGAGCAGAGGGTCATGGAAACCCTCATCACAGGATGGGAGTCGCCCACAGTCCTTGGGGTATCATTGTAGTCTGCATACCACAAAGGACTCTTCCACCTCCTTTTCCAGAAGCACCAGCTCTGGAAGCAAGAGGGAGAAAGACAGGTAATTTGCAGAAAACTAGTTTCACAGATGCATGGAAGGAAAGAGAAAAAGAAGGAAGACAAGACAAAGAAATAAAGAAATCCTGCTTTACAGTGAAATGGATTTCCTCTGAGTTACATGGAAAATGTTGCCCATATCTGTGCAAAATTGCGCTAGACTTACTGCTTATCTGGTAATCATCAATCAGTTACATTTGCACTCAGCTAAACTTCCTGAAGCAGAGCAATCTTCAAATCACCTCTTTTGTAAATCACTCTTTCTTCTCCACAACTCTTCACTCCGGCACCTTCCCCATCCCTCCTCCTTCCTGGGGCTCTGTGACTTGTGCTGGGCAGGATGCCCAAAGGGGGCTGTTGCAGATCCCCTGTCGAAGAAGCATAGCTGGCATTCCAGGGGACTTATGTCCTTGAAGCCTTCAAAAATGACAAATAGCTGGAGAATAAAAGTTCACACACACACAAAAATGCCACAACTTTCACAACTACATACTTAGGAGAAGATTGGGATTGTATGTAGGCAGGTACAGTCCTGGCCCCCCATGAATTTTAAGAAATCCCTGAAGCCGGATTCCAGATGGAAAAGCTACTTTCTCAATCCCCTTTCATTCGGAGCACCTCAACCTTCCTCTTTGTGGATGTATGACGGGGACACATTCCCCACCCCTCCTGATCCAGAGAGGAAGGCACAGTTCCCCAGTTCCTCCATGGACATGACATGTCCTAGGCCTGGCCACAATAAAAGTCCCTGGTCTATGCTGCTTGCACTTAATGTAAGGCAGTTTGAAGTGCTCTTCTCTGAAGCTTCCTGTTGTTGTTTAGTTTATAACATGAGTATAACAATATGCAAATCCTAGTTATTCCTTGCTCACAGGCACATGGAAGAAACTGGGCAGGAGGATATCTTGTGACATCTGATATCACCAGTGGGATCTAAATAGGCAATGCAGGCATGAAAGAAAGATACATTTTTATGGACACCATATGGAAGTGCAAAGCATAGTGTTTCCCTTTGCATCCACTGGGCTTGCAGGATTCTCACCTTTAGGCCACCAAGTTTTCCTTGCCAAGATAAAGGTACAGAGAATGGGGCTAAACTTGCTCATTTGCAGTGTCCTATTCTCAGCAGCAATTTCAAGATGGTTTCCATGCTTAGTGTCTCTCCAAACTACTTAAGTCTTACCTAAGTCTGTTTGGATGGTTCTGACAGGCTCAGGGAGGACCATTTCTGAAGTTCAGGCTCATGAGAAAGACAACTTTATGGTTTCTCCCATAACGCATGGTTTTAGTTATTTTCCAAACCAAAAACCCCAAATGCGTTTTTTACCCTTCTGCTCCCCATTCCTGCCATTCAAAGCTTTTGCATTGACCACAGTACTCATTCCCATGTACCCTCCACGAGCTGCAACTTATAATCTTCACACCAAATGAATTTCTGTTTACAGTCTCACAGTTGGTCATAATGAGAGGAGCTTCCCAAATTCAAAAAATCAGTATCTGCCTCTTGCTTGTATTTTCCACTTAATATATAAGAAAAATACAGCAACAGGACAGTATTATCAAAAAATATACGAAAACCTTTTTCCAGAGTTCACTCAGAAGCTACCCAAACACTGTACATTAGGTCCCACCACAGGCTTTATGTTGGCAAACAGATAAGGAGCACAGTGGGATAGATTTCCCAAATGGGCTAAATCAGCGCCATTCCCTTGACTCCATTCACATAGTACAAGTCTGGCCTGAGATATCTAAGACACAGGCACCATGACCAGGAGTTAAATTAGAGTCTGCAATTCCCATTAGTGTTTCCTGTAATAGGAATCTTTGCTGGAACTGCCATATCTTGGTGCTTCCTGAAGTACAAGTAATTATTGGGGATGTCAGGAAAAAATCCTTTGGGATAGAGTCATGCACATACCTACTTGGGTGCACTGGGCACACCTCTGCTGGGAGCCTGGCTTATTTTTCTGGGTAATGAAACACTGAATGTCTGCTTTTCAGGATGATATTTTATGCATGTAGATGACAGCACAGGCAAAATGTCAGAATAGTCATTTTATCTGGCTGGTCAACAATGAGGCTTGCAATGTCCAAACTAAAACATGTTACCCTTCAGAAAGATCACATTACTGCCAGTAGGCAAAATGTTCAAAACTGCTTATGAGCCAGGCTTGGAGTAAAGCCAGAGCACCTCTGGAGCAGAGGCCTTTCTTTGCCTGTACAGCACATCATCTCTGTTATCAGCCACTTCTCTGCAAGCTCACAGTGAGGCTTCTCATACTCCTTCTGCATCCAGTTCACCAAGGCCCAGAGTAGGAGGATGAGAAAGCATCTGAGCTTCTTTGCTGAGTGTTTCCTGTTTCATTTGTTTCTTTGTTTTGAAAAAGAGAAGAAAGAATCTGTCTTGAGTGTCATGTATAGAGACTCTGGCTCTGAAAGTGCTGCAGTGCTCCTATTCAGCTTCAAGCATCCCCACGCTCAATGGCCTTTTATCCCCCGATCACTGACATGACAGGAACTGCGGTTACCATGTCACCGGCAGCTATTGCAGGCTCAGAGGGATCAGGACCTTCAGCCACAGGTTATGGACTCAATACATAATCACAGAGTCCCCTGAGCTCCGTGATCACTCGGACCTGGCTATGTAACCTTCGGAATGCATCTGCCCTCTCCAGCACACCATTTACATTATACAGCATGTGCAAAATCTAAACATTTGACCACTTTTTTTGTACACTATTAGAAGAAACAACTTCAATTTCAGCCAATTTATTTTGTCTTTAGTGAGTTTAGTTTTGCAAGAGCACTGTGAAATCACTGACAAAAAATTGGGTCCCTTTTACCTGCTCTGGCACACAAATCACAGTTAAAATGACGCAGATTTTTTTTTTTAAATGTGAGAATATTTTATTCTAGGGTTGACTACTTGAGCTTCTCACTCCCTTGTGGTTGGATAAGTTACCTAGCCATGGTCCCCAACCAGAGCTTATGAGCAGATTGCTGGTGAACGTGCCAACAGAAAGCAACTGGGCAAATTTGCCTTTTGCAGCCATTTGGGACCTCAAAACTCCATTACGTGAGCGATACTGAGAACTCAAAGAAACATCGAGCTGGACAAAGTGGACTGGCTAGAAAATTAAAATGAAAATTCACAGAAAAGACATTCCACTGTGTATCCAGCTCCAATTTGTGTATCCATTGCCTGCTTTGTGTTAAAAGCCCTCTCCTGAATTAAACGCACATGTTTTCCCAGGATTTCATAAGACGCTACAATTGCATTTAGACAACAGTAAGACAGCCTCAGCTTTTCCAGCATTGTCTTACTGTTTTCTGTGAGGGAAGCAATGTGAATATCTTCCCAAACTAGCTGTAACAACTTCAAAATTTTGCCTTGGTATTTTTTAAACTGTAGAAATGTTTTGGGTTTTTTTTTTCAAAGGGATTAGTTCCCTTGCTACGGCTAGAATTATCAGCGCACGGGTGTGGAAAACACTGCACGTTTTTCTTTACGGGAACGGCGGCTTCTACTAACCCAAATTTTCACCAGCTTTCCCATTGTATTAAATGAACCCATTGCCTCAGCGGAAAAGCGTACTCGGCAGCCTCGCAGGGGAAAGGAAAACTGCTGGAAACGCGGCCGCGCGGCCGCTCCCCGGTGTCTGCTGCCCTCCGGTGGCCGCACGCTCGGATTTTCCACGGGTGCCTACACACATATGTGCCTGTAAACGTGCACACATATAGACATGCACATATACAGGTATATAGATGCGCATGAGCACACATATATAGACGTGTGTATAGATGTATTTATATGTGTATATGTACAGACGTGTATATGTGTGTGTGTGTGTATGTAGATATCTACATAAAAAGCATCGTGTGTCTCTTAACTAGAAATTCCCCCTCGACCCCAAACCACCCCTGCACTGTACATAGATGCGCATGGCCACATATATAGACGTGTGTATATATGTATATATATGTGTGTATATACATACGTGTATATATGTGTGTGTATATGTAGATATCTACATAAAAAGCATCGTGTGTCTCTTAACGAGAAATTCCCCCTCGACCCCAAACCACCCCTGCACGGTACATAGATGCGCATGGCCACATATATAGACGTGTGTATATATGTATTTATATGTGTGTATATACATACGTGTATATATGTGTGTGTATAGGTAGATATCTACATAAAAAGCATCGTGTGTCTCTTAACGAGAAATTCCCCCTCGACCCCAAACCACCCCTGCACGGTACATAGATGCGCATGGCCACATATATAGACGTGTGTATATATGTATTTATATGTGTGTATATACATACGTGTATATATGTGTGTGTATAGGTAGATATCTACATAAAAAGCATCGTGTGTCTCTTAACGAGAAATTCCCCCTCGACCCCAAACCGCCTCTGCACTTTGGGAATGCAATTCATAAGATTTGGGGATGGCACTTAACAGCACTGCGTAAGACTTGCTTAACGAGAGCAGAAAGGTAACACCTCATAGCAGATAGACACACGCACAGCCTCCCAAGCCAAGCAAACACATCTGTGTGGAAGGAAATAATCTGTGGCACAGCAATAACTGCAAGCCAAAATGGGGGGGACTGGGGGGTTTGAAACCCGTATTTTTTTCTTTTTTTTTTCTTTTTTCGTTGATTACTTGGTTGCTTTGTTGTTAGTTTTACACCCCAGCCCCTGTACTTCCCCAGGGAATCACTTTCCCTTGCCGAGCTTGCAGACGTGACACTGTGGGAAAGATGCCGAGTTGTACTTTGTCCTGCTTCGTTGCCCCCGGCATGGATCTGGCTATTTTCCGGCCAGCATTCTTTTGCAGTGCCTTAACTTCATGGAAAGGAGAAAGCCGAGGGTTTAGGGGGGGCAGGTTTCAGGGTTTCACTAGTGCAGACAGCCCATGCTATAGAAACAAACAAACTATGCAGTGAAAGCACTTTAAAGTCACAATTCTCTGACTCGATACGAAAGCAAAACAGACTAGAAAACCACAGGCTCTGTATTCAAAACCCTCAGGGTGCAAAGTAGCCTGAATAAAACCAAAAGAAATGGCGGTCCAAGAACAGGCCAGAAAGGCAGTGTGATACTGAAGAAAGACTGTGAGAGGCTTGGGGACAGAGGATTAGTAAGAGGAGGGGAGAAAATGAGTTGGGGGCCGCGGTTCAGCAGTGACCCCATAACGAGCTCATCAGCAAACACATGCCTTTCACCACAGGGCATGCTTAACTCCCAGAGCGGTTCCTGGGAATGACCAGTGCACTGGGAAAAGAGAGGAAGGGGGACCAATTTTGCACAGGGTCAATTATTTCCGATTATTTGGAGATGGGAGAGGAGATTCTTTCCAAACCCAGTGGGTAATCAGACTTGAGCAATGAAGCGTAGCATTTGTTTCTCCTTGTTACCATAGCAGATATATCCCCTCGGCTGTGGAGCCATCTCTATTTCCCTGAGCCCTCCCCAACTCAAGGCCCCTTTCACTTCTCACCAAACTACACAGTCATTTCTTGAGGGAGTGAATTACAGCAAGTTATTCCCTAAGGAACCTTCCTTATTTAGAGAGAAACCACAAGACAGGGAGATCTGGGAGTGGAGTGAGAGAAAAAGAGATCAGGCTTGTTTAGAAGCAGCAGCTAAACAGCTGGGAGATCTTTCAGTTGGTTTATATTTCTAACTCTGTTTGGGTCTTGCTTTACAACCTCGAATGAAAACAAATCAGGATTGTTTCCTCCTTCTTGGAATGTCTGTTTAGGGTTTTAAGGGCGGAACAAGGAGGGGGAGAGGGGGAACAACTCCACATGGGTTCTCAGGAATCATTGCTTTCCCAATGCCTGCAGCCTCTTTATCCCCCTGCTAACCTCTCCTGCACACATGCAGCCCCACTCTCTTCCAGCCATGCAATACAGAGACATTTGTAAAACTGCTTTGCCAAAAAAGGTGCATTTTCACCCTTCTCTTGGAAAGGAGAAATGTTTTTCCTGTGTTGGGTCACTGCAGAACAAACTGTCCTGGAGCATCACACTGATTTTAAATTTTTTTTTCAAGTCACAAAAGCAGAATACCTTTCCCTCTCACCCCCACCCCAACCCCCACAAAAAAGAGAAGAAAAGAAAAAGTCCTTTCGGTGCTTCATACAAATATCACATGTAATTCTTCCATGGAATTATTCCTAAATGCCGAGTTCTGAATTAAAGAGCTTTCCCACGCACATAAGCACTTGTGAGCTGTCACAGCCCAGCTCGGAGAGTCTCACACAGGCACGACATGTCCTTCTACCCCGGCGTTACTGCCATGCCGGGCAGAAGCATAGCGTGATGTTTCTTGGCCCATTAAAAGTTGTTTAAATTACACACTGTACGCAGTGGCCTCAAAGTGCCTCATCTGCTAAATCAAACTGAAGGGACTGCAAGGTCCCCTGGAGACAAAAATGCAAACGCCGCGAAAGCGGGATGGGAAGAAGGGCAGGACCCGGAGGGAGCGGCGGCTGTGTGCGGCCGCGGGAGCTCGGCGGGCAGCCCTGGCTCGGGAACGGGACTTGCTGTGACGGTCCCGGAGCCTGCGGACAAGAAGATAGAAGCAGCTCCATTGAGCTCATCGGCTCGGGGAAGTTCTTTAGAGAATAACTTTCGTTTTTTACACTTAAAACTACACGTATAAAATAGAAACGCGCCCTCGTGCCAGTGCGTGTATATGTGTATTTGCAGAACCGGCGTGGGGACCCGAGCATGCCACCTGGATCACACAAAAACACTTTGATAGGAGCCAGGCACTCCGGGCTGCCGCTGCGGGCTCTCCACGGCGGAGGGCTGTGGGGAGAGCTCGGGCCGGACGCCGCTCTCTGCACCGCACAGGAGCTGACGGGGGTGGCCCGCTGAGTGCGTATCTGCTGAGTGCGTGTCTGCCTGTTCGGACTGGGACCGTGCTCCAGGCCGTGCCCCCGACCCCGCAGCCCCCGGCGCGGCACTCGCCGCTGGCCGAGGCACCCCGAGCATCCCCAAAGCCGGCTCCGGCAGCAGCAGCTCCAGCGTGAGCCGCTCCGGAGCTGCCACTGAACCAAGCCGGGAAGCACCTCCGTCCAGTCCCTTTCCGGGGAAAAAGAGAACCGGAGCTGGCTTGCTTTGTCTAATTAACTTTGATAATAAATGCCACTTCCCCTGGCCAAGGAAAGGAAATTTATCCTACACAGAATTCGGGGCGGGAAGGACAGTGAAGCTCCTGAGTGCCCGTGGGCTTAGTTTCCGATTTTATTTTAAAATTTTGTCCCTGGCAGACGTGGAAAAGTGCTAAAACTCAAAGTCAAGCGGAGCACCGGTTGCCTGCCCGGTGTCCCTGTCTACCCGCTGCGGCCCGTGGGTATGTCCGCCTTGCCCAGCACGGCAGGCAGCCCCAGCGCAGTGCCCGGTGCCGTCCCGGTGCCCGCAGTGCCCGGTGCCGTCCCGGTGTCCGCACCGCCCGCGTCCGCCGCCCGCGTTCGCCGCCCGCCAGGCCCGGCTGCAGCGCCCCGCACGGCCACGGGGCGGCGCCGGCAGCC
>VWPU01018256.1:0-20722 GCA_013398955.1 Callaeas wilsoni | reverse complement strand
CGGAACTCGCTCCCTGTGCCACCCTCGGAACTCACTCCGCGTGCCACCCTCGGAACTCACTCCGCGTGCCACCCTCGCCCGCCAGCACGGATTAAATCATTTATGTAAATGCTGGAATTTCCCTCCAAGAGAGGCCCCTTCCAACACTGGATGGCCTGAACAGATCCAGGGACCGAAAGGAGCAGAACACAAGCTACAGCCTCAGTTCTGATAGGAATTCACACCTCTCCTCGAGCCATTGTGCAGGTTTCTGTGTCTGTACAAATACAGGTATTTTACACCTACATACATATAAAATATGGATATGGACATATGAATTCCTTCAGCTGTTTACAGGTTGGGATACAAAACAACAAATTTATCAACGAACTTCTTATTTATGTTTCTTATCCATACAGTTTTCATAAGTTAAAAAAACAAAAGTATCAAGACTCAGAAAAAAAACTTATTAAACTGCTATCATATATTACCAAGATTCTAATGAACTCATTTTCTTTTATTACTAATTACCCAGTTAGTGGAGTAACTGGGTCTCCTATGGACTCTTGGAAATTTATCTGCTTGAAGCCAGAGGGTTCTTCAGAACTGTTTAATAAACATTCAAGGCAAGACAGGCAGACAAAAGACTTGCCCTGGCACAGGAGTGCCTGTTGCCTGTAATGGTATACTGTAATTCCTTCCAGGAAAACACCAGAGCCATGGAATCAGAGGGGTTCACATTGGAAGGGACCCTAAGGATCATCTGGTTCCTACCCTGGTTGATCAGGACCCCGCCCAGCTTGGCCTAATACATATTGAAGAGATTTTTTTATTATTATTCATCATAGTAACTTTTTCCTACTGCATGTCTTGTAAAAACATAAACAACAAGATTTTATCCCTAAATTATTTTCTTTTTGTGTGACAAAATGGAACTCTGCAGGTAATCACTGCACTAATACATACCACAACTCCAAACTGCTCTGGCTCAGCAAGATCGTTATATTCATCCTTTAACTCAGCTAAGGCATTGAGTTCTTTCTGCTCAGGAAGATTCTTCACCAGGTTCTAAAACAAACAAAGCATTATATCAAATTTGTTATATTAAACTACCTGAGATATTAAAAATAACACGCTTAAAATACCACAACATGGAAATGCATGAGGAAATTACGGGACTCTTATTTTATTTACGCAGCTTTAACACTATATAAACATCAAATCAAAGCAGTAATTATTTAATACAGACATCAACTGCTCTGCTACAGTCTCTGATTTGAAGAATGTATTAAAAGGTTAGACTATCATTTTTCAGGGTCTGACAGCATCAAGGGGCTTTGTCTAGCTACAATCTCCTTTGGCCCTAATGGTTGCATGCTGCTCATTAAATATTAATCAAGAAATAACTGCTCTGGGTAAAACACGACAAAAGTAGCAAAAAAAAAAAAAAAGACAATCATTAGACATTCAAAGTAGCTGTGCACAAAGTACACTCAAAAATACCTTACATGAAAAAGGTCAACATCCCAAAATTGTACCCATCTTTTGGATAGCAAATATACAGGAACTCAAAAAAAAAAAAGTTAAATTTGCTTGCAGTCTTATTCATGTCCCCAAAGAAAACTGTGAGTTATTATATGATCTTCAGGTCTCAAAATACAGATATGATAAATATTTAAAATATTTACATTAACACTGAACGATAGTTTAAGAAATACTCAGTAACAGATTGCAGTTAAATTTTCATATCCACAGAAGTTGAAATCAAAACAATAATGTATTTGCAGTAGAGGAGATCAATATGAAATGACTCTGCACTTCAGCTATCCAAGGTGGGGTTTTTCCTCCCCTTGATTTTTGATTTTACTAAACCTGAAGGTTTCTTAATCATATGATCTGACATCCCTGATCAATAAACCAAGTCCTCAACAAAATTAGGGCTTTGCACTTATTTCCAAATACTGAGGCAACTCAGTTCAGACCAGAGTCCCCAGAATAACCATTTTGCAGGCCCAGAAAAGGAAGAAATTAATTTAGAAAACCTTGGGGAAACGGGAAGAAGATGCAAACAGGAGACAGGGAAGGATGAAAGGATAAGTTGAGGCCCAGTGTGGCAGCTGGAATCTGAACCTGTGTGCGATGTTAAATAAAACAACTCAGCCCCAGTGCTGCTGGGGTGCTAAACCTTCGTGACTTTTGGGGTTTCCACGCTTCTCTGTTGGACTGTCACTCCCCAGAGACCAGGAGGGGACCAGGTGTGAACATGGCCCTTTACAACCCCAGAGAGGGATGTAGAGAAGCTCTACTCCACTCTTCTCTCCAGCTGAGAGAGTTGGGGCTCAAAACGAGAGCAAACGAGCTTGAGAGCAGGTTTGATTTACAGATAGGTTTGGAGTTGCAGCAGCATCCTGAAACGTTCAGGGAGTTTCATCTCTCACCAGAGACAGGCAGAGTTGTTACGGAGCTGTTTCCACAAGAAGCCTCATGAAACTTCATTATGCACCAGCCTGAATGTTCCTGAGCTTGTCTTGGAAGCTGAAAAACTAGAATTCTCAAAGATTTCCTTTCGGAAGGGGAAATGCCAAGGCTCTTTTGTTAACAGTGTCTTTGAAAGGCAGTTTTAGTGCTACACGTGACCACATTCAAAAGCAGCAGCGAAATCAATGAAACAGTCAACCACTGACACACTTGCAGCCCATACCCTGAGCAACTCTACACTCGTCTTACTCTTGAATTCCTACACCTTCATCCATGTTTATGTGGAAAATGAGCTGTAACCAAAAACAGAGGTGTTTTCACATACCTGAATCAAGGATTCACTCAGCTTCTCTTCATCAACCTCTAAAATGATATTTTTTATTTCTTCATAAGGCAAACGGAAGGAACCCAAAAATATTGCTGAAATTTGGTAACACATCATTAGAATCAAAAAGGTCAAAAAGAATGATATACAAAAGCAAACCATTTCTAGCAAGTCAGAAATCCTATCTTCATCTAAATTGTGTTTCACAGTGAAGAAGTCTCTCATATAAACAAATGCTAAATGAGGCACACTATTGCAGTTCGACTCACAATGAATTTCCTTTCTAAGAAATGAAACAGTGACGACACATTTAACTTTTTAATTGGCCTCAGTTGCTCCCTAGCAATGTTACTTTCCAATAAAGTCTTATCTTTATGAATGACATCTGCATTACTACTTAAACAGACCCACCCAGCCAACAGGAGACTTTATCTATTATTATTGTGGCTTCCATAACCATGTATGAATAGCTGTACTGCATTTACAAGTGGGTAAATTATATTTACATGATATTCCAGAAAAAAATTCACATCAAAGGGGTAATGGAGAGCTGGGCNTAAAAAAAAAAAAAAAAAAAAGCCCTAACTCTACTACTTTTAGGGTAACTGAACTTATACAAGACACACGTATAATGCAAACCCTTCAAAGATGGAGTTCTCAAAGCAATTTGATCTCAGAATGTTGTAAAATCTCAAGAGAGCCCCATTCAGTAAACTACAAAGAATTCTTCACAGATGGATCAGCATAATATTGTAACAAAGTGCTTTATATTCAGCCTAACTACTGTGGCTGATTACCCTGCATCCATGTTTTCAAAATTTGCAGTTTTCTATCGATTGAGTCATAGTTCATTTTCTGCTCAGGGATGTGGTACTAAACAACTCCCAAGTTTGGGTTTACACACTTATTTGGCAGGAGCTGGACCAGTGGCATTTATGGTGTTTCTAATTCAAATACAAGACTCTACTACTCTTAATGATGGATTTTCCTCCGTAATTAATGAGGGAAGAAGCGAGTTAACAATGCAAGTGGCTGGTTTTGGTATAATTTATAGCAGTACTTGCACCTGTGCAGCCTCTCTGGCACCATCTTCTCTTGAACCCCTATTTCCTCATTGTTCTGACCAGGAGGAACAATTAGGAATGGCCTCTAAAGCCCATCCCACAAAACCCACCAACAACCACTGTGCCTTGCCCAAATTAGTGATCATCATCTAATTGCACTTCCAGTCCTGAGCAATAATTGAGAGAATCAGCTGACAAGAACCCCAGTAACTCATTAAGTCTGAATCATTCTTTCGCGTTACTTTTTTTCCTTTTTTCCCAAGTTATGCAGTGAGTTCAAAACGTGCACTTAAACACTTCTGAACTTCAGACTCACGTTCGAATTAGCAGTTTTTAGAAAAAGTAATTGCACGTGTAAACGAGTAAAGGCAACTTACAAAACAGTGAGGTGCAGATGCTACTTAGATATTGACCTAATGCCCTTCACAACACTTACATAAATTTTGTGCAGATTTTCCATCCAAAACTCTTAATTCTTTGATCTTCTTCTTTGACTGAGCTGCTTTCTTTTCTTCTGATTCTTCCACAGGCTTTTTGGCTGGAAAGTAGGTACTTATTAAATTCTATTCATTATTACAACTGTTCAATCTTAGCTATCAGCAAGTCCATTAGCAAGCCATAACACATCTTTTAGAATCAGTTCAAGGCAAAGTGACTGCACTGCCTCAACCTACTGTAAAATATCCAAACAAACAAAGCAAATGCCCAAAACTGAAAGGAACAAAAAATGAAAATACGACAATGAACAATTTTCCCAAGCGCTATCAAATTATATTTATGTATTTTAACCCATGAAATTTCACTTCAGCTCCAATTCATTGCAAGCACTTTTTATAATACAGGCATTTGGTGCTACCTCAAAGCACGAGTGCCCTCTATTGAAACATTAATAATATTAATAAATTCTTCATCTAAAACCAACAACATAAATCATTTGATACTTATCCCACTGAACAAAGGTATGCTTTTATTAATTATTTACATTGTCAGTGGTAAAGAGCAAAACTAACTACGCAAATAGTGTATATTTTAAAGTGATTTCTTTTAAATCAGCAAGATTCACTAGCTTTACATTCAGGACTTTAAATCATGTGGAAAGAAATGTGGCATTGGAGTACCTAAAATATAAGCTGATTTTTTGCATAATTTAAAACAGTCAATTTTCACAGAATTTTCTTAGGCATTAAGTAAACCCATTAACAAGGATTTATTTCCTTTTAAATATCACATAACATATTTGGCACTGAAGGAATAGAATCTTAATGTGCTTAACATTAATTGAACTTAATGAATATTTTAAGTCATTCAAAAGTAACTGAAAAACTGGAAAGTCAAATTAAGATGAAGTTTCAAGCAGACTGAATAGGTTTTGTTCTCTGAGCACTATTTTTTCTTGTGCTGTAATGAGCCGTCACATGTTTTATTACAGGTATCTCCCAAGAAAAAAATGTTAATTTTTAGTGTGAGGAATACCAAAATCTCAGTTTCAACCTCTTTAATAATACTAATAAAAAAAGAACATAGAAAACAGGTATTTGTCTCCTTACACCCATTACCACTAGGAAAACACCTGGCATAAATGGGTTTATAGCCCTGAATAATCAGTTTCCCTTGGCACGTTCATGCCAGCGCTGACTGAGCCAGTACCAGGCAGTGCCCTCAGCCCCAGCTACCTCCAAAGAGCCTAAATCAGAGAAAAGCGAACAGAAAAGATGATTCAGCTCTCCCCTTGCCTTCCACTTCCCTGCCAGCCTCCCGAGAGCAGCCGGCTCGGTGCTTGTGCCAGCCCAGACCCCGCAGCACCAGACAACCTCCCAGTCCCACCAGCACCGACCCCGTAACTGCAGTGAGCTCCATTTAAAACCCTGAAGTGACACTCCATCGAATAATCAGACCCTTATCACTAATTGTTCTCAATTAAACAAGGAAATAAGACCAGGTGCTCAACAACACGAACAAAAAACCACCCAAGAGTTAAAAATTAGCTGTCCCACAGGAAGGCAACAAAGATTATGAGTTCTGTTCTGTCACAGGAGACCCTGCAAAGCCTGGATTTGTGTCTGCTGAGACAGCTGAGAAAAAACGATTCAAGGAGATAAATGATCTATTGCAAACTGATCTGTTCAAGAGTTAAACCCTCCAGATCTCCGTGGATGGAGCCTTTAAAGCTTTACACACCACAGCCCCTGCCAACCCGCCCACAGGGCACCAGCCTTGTCTCAGGAGCTGGGGGCACCGAAGACAAACCTGCTCTGTAACCACCTGCAGTGAAACACACACATCCCCGTTCCCCGGCTTGCAAACTGCAGAGGTAACGAAGTTCAAAAGAAAACAGGAGTAACAAATGTTTTTGTTACCAAGTACCACCTCACAGAAAGGAGACTTCCTGCCTGCAGTGATAATTCGGGTAAATCAGAGCGAGCCAGAGACACCTCTGTGAGCAGGAGCTCAAGGCAAAGGTGTTACCCCAGCCCAATGCAAAACTGCTGTTACGTTATTCCAGAAATGGAAAAGAGGTTTGGGGTTTAAACACCTAATATTTTATAAAAGAGGGAGAGCTGAGGCTGAATTCACAACGGGAACTCTGCCTGCACAGGGCAAAGAACCAGCTTCCCTTCTCAGCCCTCCTAACCTGTATGCAGGTGCACTCCTCCACTGGCTGTAAAATCAGGAACTACATTTAGCCCACGGCACATCACACAATCAAACTTTTCAAAAGAAAACACAGCTGCTCTTACTGCTAAAACCTCAACAGGTGTAACACCACTACTTACAGATCATCCACTTAACAAATATTAGATGTCTGGGTTACCTTAAATCTTCTTCTACTTGAAAAAGGCCAGAGAAGACGTTCTTTCCAAAAAGTTCTCATCTTTCCATGCAAGGGACTTCTAAGTTAACTTCATGCCAATTCACAAAACCCACAGAAACACTAGAACCAGATGCTTATGTGACTGTTAAAGTCACACTAGGGCATCAACACCAATCTTACCAAGCCCAAATTCACAGGCAGAAAGAGACACTACTAAAATCTCTAGATTAGAAATTGAGATTAGAGATTTCTAGAATCTCTGCACCACTGTTTGAGCCATGCTTGAGATGACATGGAGCATCAGAGAGCTCTCCAAAGCCATGCTCGTCCCTCTTCCACCAGAAGCTCTGATCACAGAATCCATTTCAGCAGTGATTCAACTGTAACAGAACCACAGATCATGGAATTCTGAAAGATAATTAACTCAATTAAAAAGATACTTGATACTTTCCAGAATTCAGTACACCACTGCTGACCAACCTCTCACCCCTTGTCAGGTTCTCCTTCCACAAGCGCCTGTTTAAAGATAAGACACTTTTTGGTTTGATGCCACAGAACCAAAGGGAGAGATGAAAGAAGGATTTTATAGCAGACAGCACAGGGTAGCTCAGAAAAGCAAGATGAAAAATCAATCTGGAAGCTAAAGCAGCTGTATTACTTCATACAGACCTTGGAGTTTAGTGCTGTGATTATTCATTACAGCACTTTGATAATGGCACTGGCTTACATCTTCATTCAAAATCAGCTTTTTCAAACCAACAAGTCTCGCAGACAGCACCACGAGCTAGTGACTGCCAGACCCAGCTTTCCATGACAGAAATGGCCAGAGTTTAAAACAAAAGGTGTGGCAGAGGGGAAGCCTCCTTGTTCTCTGACACAAGTGATGAGGCAATAGAACACTGAAAGGAGCAGGTCAGCTGCCCAGCTCTGGAGTCTTATTCCACAGGGTCCAGCTCCCACCCAGCTCCCTGCCGAGCCATCCACACCCCAGCATTCCATTTCAGTTTGCTGCTCTTGTGTCAGAGCATGACAAGCTTTTTCCACACCTTAAGCACGGCTTGATCCAAACTCAGCCTTCCACAGTCATGGCTGAGCAGTTCTGCTGCCCAGAACGAACTCCCTGCTCAAGTCT
This sequence comes from Callaeas wilsoni, assembly GCA_013398955.1. Lineage (NCBI taxonomy): Eukaryota > Metazoa > Chordata > Aves > Passeriformes > Callaeidae > Callaeas > Callaeas wilsoni. The sequence continues at coordinate 12,932 of VWPU01018256.1, read as the reverse complement.
GGACCAGTCCTGCCCTGCATGAGCAGCCCTGAAGGATGGCAGAACCCCGCAGTAAGTGGCTAAACCTGTCCAGACTCTCCAGGAAAGCATTCTTTGCAAAAGAGACAAGTACCTCCTTCACAGGTCTCAGTAAGAGCCCACAAGTCCAAGTATTTTGCTCCCACAGCAAAGCAGCACACACAGCACAAGAGGTCTCTCTTCCAAGGGCCTCTCAAGTTGTCCTCTGCTACTTCTGATCCCCATGTCTGGGCTAGCACACCAAGCTCGTGCACCTCTGCTGTGTTTATGCAGAGCATTTTTAAATCCCCTACCCCACATGTCTGTGTTTCTTCAGGATGGTTAATCCCATTTCACACACATTTATGCAGATGAATATTTGGAATATGTATACACACACACACAGGCAGAGATATATGTGTGGAGTTTTTGTTTTCAAGAAATGGAGAAGATTCTACTCTTGGTTATTTAAAGTGACATCCCCACTCAGTTGGGAGGAAGTAAGAATTAAGAAAGCATTAAAAAAAACCTCCAACAAACCAAGTCACAGGAATGGCAAAATAGCCACTAATGCAGAATTCTCTCACACCACTTAGACCTGTAGAAGGTTTTGGCTGGGCTTTTCTTTATAATTCACCTCAGGGAGACAGAAGAGGGAAAGGGAAGGGGGCCAGTATGACAAAGCCAAAGGAGAGCATGTTCCAGCTTTAGCACACACAGATTCTTTCTGGAGACCAGAAAACACAGATGTAAACACCAACACTACACAACTTATTTTCTTCTAACTTAGAGCTCTATTAATTAGTAATAATACATTTGTTTATCAGTGTTGGAGGGAAAAAGCTGATGCAAGAAGCTGCAAGGCAGTGTTTGCTGTTGATCTGACATTTCCCAGCGCATGTGCAGCTCCAGCTGCACCTTCAGTGAGACCTTCAGCTGGGAACTCATTTAATCCCACTGAAAGTGCACTGCTTGAAACCCTTAAAACCATCCAGGGTATACTAAACAAAACGTTATGCAAGCTTAAAACACATTAAGCAAGGCTAATGATAATCATGGCAAAGAACATACACAAACATGTTGAAATACTTTGGAGACTTAATTAAGAAAAAAATTCTACCATCAGTACTTCTGTACTCCTGTAGCAAAAAAAGGAAGCATACATTATTCCTGAAAATTATCATTTTACACCTGTTCATTAATTTAGCTACTGAATAGCATTAGAAGTGGCCACGAATAATCTTTCGAAATCTATATGATTTTCTTTAATTATACTGAGGCCATTAAAGCATTTTATTATGAGCTGAAATGCCCAGTTCATATGAAATCCCTTTCTTTCTTTAAATTATCAATTAATAATTTTAATAAAGAACTAAGGGCAAAAACTGTCAGTCATGAACATGATGAGGATGAAAATTAAAGGGAGATAAAAAGGAGTACATTGAATTACAGAGTGGAGAAAGCAGACATTTAGGTGAACTTCAGCGTACCTTAACCTGAGCCTTAATCTCCAATTTCTGTCAAGGCTGTACACACAGTGAACAAAAACATCCTTATATTGTCATGGGAAATGAATGAGTGATTTCATCTTATTTCCATCTGGCAAGGGGCTTCCCAATTGCATTTACTAGTATTTGGCAGCAGAAGTAAATATACAAAAAGAAATTAACTGCTTTGTTATTCCCTCTACCTGAGAGAAGAACTACAGCTAGTACAGGAGGATAGGAGAAAAAAAATTAAGTGTACATACAGTTGCAAGGGATGTAAACTACACACACAAGAGTAGATTTGAGCAGCTGAAAGTAATAATTACACGGAATTTACCCCTAAAGAAAACCCTGATGTGATATGACTTGGTAGAAAAATGAAATAAGGAGCTAGGAATGCCACTGAAAGATTAGAAAGAAATTCGTAGCACAAAAGTTCAGTAAATTCTGTTGCAACTCAATAAAACATCTTGAAGTCTGGCTAAACGGATCATCTTGGAATGCTACTGACAGTCTTCCATTTCTGTGTTATTCCTAGAGGCCCTCAAAAATGGAAATAAAAGTCAAACAAAGGGGGAGAAGGAGGAAAGCCAAACACGAAGTAGTTTCAGATTTACACTTGTTCTTTTCCCTCAGCAATACACCCGCACTGAGTGTGCCCCTTGGTGCTTCCTTTGGTGTTTCCCTCAGCGTGCCCCTCAGCGTGCCCCTTGGCACTTCCCCCGGTGTGCCCCTTGGTTCTTCCCTCAGCACGCCCCTTGGTGTTCCCCTTGGCACTTCCCTCGGCATTTCCCTTGGTGCTGCCCTTGGCATTTCCCTCAGTGTGCCCCTCGGCATTTCCCTTGGCTTGCCCCTTGGCGCTTCCCTCAGTGTGCCCCTCGGCGTTTCCCTTGGCATCGGCGCGGAGCCGTGCTGAGGCAGTGCCAGGGAGCGCAGCTGGGCACGGCCTGACCTTCCTGCAGCACCTGCCAGGCAGAACGCGCGAACCACGGCCAAGCTCCCGTCGCGGGCAGCAGAATGAACTCTGACAACGTTCAAACCACAGAAATAACCTGCTGATCATCAGCAAGTGCCAGCGTGTCCATGGATTCATGGAATTGTTCTGCTGGGAAAAGCCCTCTCAGATCCCGAAGTCCAACAGCAGCCCAGCAGCACCACCAGGGCCAGCACTAAACCACGTGCTCAAGTGCCACATCCATGTGTTTCGGAACACCTGCAGGATGCCCATTTCCCTGGGCAGCTCCTGTCAATGCCTGGTGATCCTTTCTGTGAAGACATTTCTCCTGGTATGTGACCCAAGCTCCCCTGGTGCCGTTTCCTCTGCTCCTGTCCCTTGTTACCCGGGACAGGCAGAGCCCTGACGCGGGCAGCACGGAGAAAGCAACAGTGCAAGCCAAGCAGGGCACTGACCGAGGAGGAATTCCCTGTCCAGTCCTGTTCCCAGTGACACCAGAGAATACTCAGAGGAGCCCAGAGAGACCCTGGGAGGTGCCACAGTCACACAGCTGAAGCCACAGACTGTCCTGGAGCACGGCAGCTCTCCTGCTGAACATGTGTCGTGCCATTCATGAACTGCACGAAATGAGATTAAAGTGGTTTGGCATCCAAATTCATTTCTAGCCTTCACTCTGTCATTTGGGCTCTAACTTTGACAACTAACAAACAGTTTCCCCAAATATCCAGAGAGAAATGCAAGAGCATCAGCAGATGCCAGCCACGCCTCCTGTCAATTCAGGCAGCAGCTGTGGGATCTCATGTTTATTCCCAATGCCACCTGGCATTTTTCAGTTCACCTAAAATCACTCAGTTACCAATTCCTGAAGCAAAATTAATTAAGCACTCCTGCTGTCACTCTGTCCTTTCTGCAATCAGAAGAGCTGAATACCTGGTACAGCAATAAAAAAAGAATTATTACAACGCAAGCAATTGATCTAAAAGTGAATCTTACACTGAGCTCTTAAGATAAAAAAAATAAAACTAACAGGGAGGAAAAAACATGGAACCTCTTGCAATCTTGTATGGTTTTTGCCTAATTAATGTAATCAAGCTGAAGGAAGTGGCATCAACCCAACAAATTATGCTCTGTGGAAGAATAAAAAAGATCATAACTTAGTTTTACAAATTAGCTCTGCAGAAAAAAAAACCAACCAGGGGATCTATATTCCTACTAATTGTTCTTATAATTGATTGCTGCTTTATTTGACCACCACATTTAATGACTACTATTAATTTAATATGAAATATTCCTTGTTCTGTTAAAATTGCCCTAAAATGGTTGTAAACAGTCTAACTGCCAATCTCCAGCAAGAACTTGTGCAGCAAAGTTGTACAGTTAAAGTGGACTTCATTACCCACTCTGTATTGTGATGGCTTTCAGCTTTCTATCAACAGCATCAAGGAGATGCCTGGGCCATAAATGCTTTATTAAAAACAACAACCAAAAACCCCCCAGCAAACCAACAACCAAAACAAGCCCTTCCCACGCACACACGAAAAATCCCAAACACACCCACACCCTATTTCACAATGGATTTTGCCCCCTTCTATTTATTGTGAAAGATGTTGCTTTTGCCATAAGACACTAAGCAAATATTAACAATTCATGACACACAAATGGTCACAGAAATACAGATGAACATTAGAAATCAAACAACAGCAGGCAAACAAGGATTAAACTGAAAATATCCTCCGTGGGCCTCGTTTGCTGTGTTGTAGATACGCTGTGAGAAGCTGGAATAAAACCCAGTAGCCTTTTCCATGACCTCTTCTCTCCTGTTTTCTCCACGAATACCGAAATGCAGGAAAGGCTCAGGACTGGACACCCCCCATGTCCCTTGGCCAACATCTCCCAGGAGATGCTGGTCCTGGGGCTGTGGTGGCTCCGAGCTCTGGGAGCTCAGGCACTGCCCCGGGATCAGCGCCTGACCAAGGAGCTCAGCCCAGAATTCCTGAACTCACAGGAAGCTGTGGTGTGGGGGAGAGAAGATGTTTGCCTACGAAAATAAAACGCTGCCTATAATAGCACTTCTAATTTAAACAGTCACATGGCCCAGTTATATTTTTTCCTCTGACATCAGGCCACCATCACCACCCAACTGTGAGACAGGACAGCTGTAATTATTTCCCAGATTCTCACTGATATGTTTTTTATCCATACAGTTTTCATAAGTTAAAAAAAGTATCAAGACTCAGAAAAAAACTTATTAAACTGCTGTCATATTTTACCAAGATTCTAATGAACTCGTTTTCTTTTATTACTATGAGACATCTAATAAATAGACATATTTTAAATTAATAGATCACCTACTGTTCCCCTTGATTAAGCCCATAAAAGGCTCACCTTCACAAACAAACACACCTATGGGAATATTTTCCAAAGGAACTTTCCAAATTACAAAGCTAAAAAAACATCCCAAGATCCAAAAATCCTTTTACACAGTCACGTTAATTAGATATTGGTGTTTAATGGAACACACTAAAATCTTAATAAAAATGAAGTGATAAATTGATTTCTTCTATCACTGTGATATCTGACATGTAACAATCCTGACCAAATACTGAAACACTAAGTCAAACACACATCTCCAAACAGACATTTTAGTATTCTCTTCCTTTTAAAAGTCTTTCCCTATCATCAAGATTTTAAATAAATATGCATGCAAAACACTTAGACATATCTAATTCCAAACTGTTTGACGTTTTAGCGTAAAGTGGCACATCCTGGTTTTACAATCAAATATATAGTTACATTTCCATTGAGTTAATACATAAGAAATTTGATTTTACATTTAGTAAAAACAATTCTATTCTTCTATTTAGAGTTTAAAAAAAAAATTATATTAGCTGGTATTTACTGTTATACTAAACCAGGAGAACTCAAAAAGAGGCATCAGGTCCAAAGCAGAACTTCACAGGGTAAAAGGATCATATTAAAAATAATTGGGAAATGATCCGTCGTAATAGATTTCATTAATTTCAACAGCAAAAGTAAGTGCCCTGCGAGGTTGACTGGTAATCATAGCTTTGATAGCTGATCAACAGAAATAAGGATAAAAAGATAAAACGTTAGGAAATTAGTCTCCCACAAACAAATGTTTAGAACTGTCTCTTTGTGGTGGATGGCATCAAATCTCCTTAGTTGTATGTAATGTATACTAACTTTATGTCAACACAAAATTTTTAGCTCCATGACAGTGCCACGGCTCCTGCTCCCTCTGGAGCAGAATTCCTTGTTTTTGGGCACACACACACGAGGGCAGTGGCTGGTGTGGCACAGGCCCCACGCTGTCACAGGGAAGATGCACTGCCCGTTCTCGCCATCCCTCTCACTAAGGATCCCTGTACCAAGGTCATCCCGACAGCTCCAGCATCCTGCAGCTCTGGAACGCTGCTGGCATACCGATGTGACCGAAAAACAAACTGCAAGGGAGGCATTTGGGGACAACCAAACCTGTGAGGTGCCCCTCACCAAATGGGGTGGAGCCACTGATATTTTTTGGGTGATGGCCAGCATGGATGTTTTACTGTGTCTTCTGAGGACCGTGCACAGTTTGGGTCTGCCCCTCTGTGCAGTCCTCGAAAACACAGAGAAATAAATATAAATTAGCCATTAATGAGACTTTCAATGAGACAAGAAGGAGGCAGCAAACCAGGAAGACTAAAAGCAGCAGGGTTAAAACTCTGGAAAACAACACATCAGTTTGAAATACGGAGAAGTGCAACGGCACAGGTTATAAATGCTGAAAGATCCTGAGTTGACTGAAGACAAAACACAATGAAGACTTTACTATGTGTAAAGATGTGACCTCTGGCTTAGAAAAAACATCAACTGCTGGCAGCTGAGAAGTATCTGTGTTTAATCGATTCTGTGTACATCAAGCAGCAGACATTAATACACATTAAGGTGTATTTACTCTTTTGACTGAGCATCTGCTCCCAGTCACCTGCAGAAGATGAAATCCAGGGCTCAACCAGCCTGAAGTCAGCCCTGGATGGTTGTGGGTGTTATTTCTTCCTTAGAACAGATTTACCTTGAAAAGCTTTCTCGGGGTCCGAGTGTCGCGAAGTGCTCTGAACACGAGAGGTGCTCGGGGAACACAGGGACAGCGGGTATCTGCCTTCAGGACACGCAGGGTAAATTACTGCCACGCTACAGGATTAGTCTGAGGGGACCTACAGGGTACTCAATTAAGCTGCTTGCATTGTAGCAGACTAAAAATAGTGCAGGAACACACAGCTGGCAGTCTCTCACCTTCACCAGCAACGCCGGGTTCCACTGCCCACCTGGGCACATTGTGCACACACAGGATTGATCCACGGGACATTCTGAGCCTAGCACCTGGAACCCATGCTCTGCTTACCTTTGACTCTACCAACACAAGAAAACTTGGCTAAAAGGAGTCATAAGAAGGCAGTGTCTCTGTGCTAATGAAACAGCAAAAAAATGTCAAAGAATACCTTGAAATTTACTACACAGGTACTCCCATTCAGAATATGCAACTTAATGATAATTCCACACTGACTTTTAGCTTTTAGAAAGCCTTTAAGCCACTGCCTCTTCACAGCGGGAAATTTTTCTGTAGTAGTATTCTAGGATAATTACATTCCCACCTTACAGAAGAGAACAAAGCATGGGAAAGGAAGAAGTTTCAGAGACATTTCAGTTTCTCACGTTGCACGAGGCACACAACAGTCACAATACAGAGTTGTAATTTCAGCTTTACATCCTTTCGAGATGATTAATAAGTAATTCAAAAAGCTGATACTTTTGTTATTATCTATACTAATGCCTACGTACCTAGTATTTTCAATTTATCAATGAATTCAGAAACTTAATAGCACGATTGTTAACTTTTAATCCCTTAGATAGCTTTTTAATGTCTCTTTCCCCAAAGAGCCTTTATTCATGTAGGTAACAGAACTATCCTTGCTCTACTATAAATGGCAGAGATTCTTGCAATAGCAGATATTCTGTCCAAAGCATCCTGGAACAGCATCACAGGTGAAGCGACTATCACTCACAGAAAGGTTCCATGTCAAAAGCAGATGACGTTTTTTGTGTCTTTTTGGTCAGCAATAAGAATGGAAAAAGAGTTTTGCACATAAAACATAAAACCCATGGAGAGAGCATCAGTTTTCTACAAATACAGAATTGCTGCAGGTCAGCACAGTGAGCAACTGGAACCAGGCCATGAATCAGACACATCCTGTCAGTTTATGCTTCTGCAGAAAAAAACATATCCACATTCTGTTTCTTTTGATAGAAAGTAGATTTAGGAGGAAGGGTAGGATGTGCTAGCCGTGGTTCTGCTGAGAGATGCAGGGAACATCTCTTCAATACACACTTGAAAGAACTATTTTACAAATAAGACCATAAATTTTGCTTATAACTGTGGCTTTGTTTACGGTGGGGTTTTATTTATTTAAGCAAATACATTGTTATTCCTAGAACTCTGCTGGAAGTTTCCAGGAGAGTGAAATATTGGTGCATAGTCTATTTAATAGTCAGCACCAGCTGTCCTGGTAAGTAGCTGGTCTGTTCTCCATCCTTTCCTCTAGACTTGTTTATTCTTCCCCTGCTTCACTTGGGTCACAAATTCCCAGCCAGTGTTCAGCTGAAGAACCTGCACTGGAACACTCAGCTGGAGTTTGCTTCACCAGCACTGAGGAAGTTGCCAGAAAATGTATCTGCAGCTACCAACACATCAGGAGGCAAAAGGAATTGTATTAAACCATTCTGCACAGAACTACTGAACACAGACCCAGAAATGACAGGGAATTGACCTCCAACTCATCAACAGTATTAAACAGTATTTCACATGTACATTTACACACACCAATTCCTGCACGTGAAAGAGAAGCCACGCTTTAGGAAAAGTGCCACAGTGGATAATCTTACCAGTTCACTGAACACAGGATTACTGTCAAATCCACAGAATGATTTAATCACATAATCACAGAGTGGTTGGGGTTGGAAGGGACCTTAAAGGATCATCTTGTTCCACCCCCTGCCATGGGCAGGGACACTTTCCACTAGGCGTGCTCAGAGCTCCGTCCAACCTGGCCTTGAACGCTTCACGCTGAGAGTAACTAGCTTCATATTACATAGATTTTTAGAATATCTAACCTAAAATCCCATAAAAAATGCAATTGCATACTTGAAGAGGAACATCTTCTGCAGGTTATTCTTTCTGTTTTGACTTTAGAGAAAGTATTCTTCTCAGTCTAATCTCTTTATTTATTCTCCGTGAAGGAGTTTTATTCCAGGAATATAGATTTCTACTTGTTTCAAAACAAACAGAACCCATTTCTTTTTGCAGTTCAACACATTCTTTTCTCCAACTCAACTTCTGAATTTCTTTTTCGTTAAATTCATAGAAAAAAATATTCTCTGTAAGAGCATTATAGATCAAGACCACTTCATGAATGCATTCATATTTCATGCTAATTAGTCTTTGTAGCCAGTCCCTTTCGCTGCTGTGCCGAGTCCATGTGTCTCTGTCCTCAGCTCCTCGTGAAACGTGCTGGGCTTTATTTGAGCACTGCATCACTGAGACTCAGTCAGACAGCTGGGGATGCAGAGCTGCCCTCCTTCCCCTGCTGGATTTTATCAGGCTGATACACACACAAGCTCCAGCCCCCTTAGAAAAACGAGGCATGTAGGAGGTGCAGAAGGTGCTAACTACTACCAGGGTTAGCACGCAGTAGGCTGGAATTCCAGACTTCTGGAATATGTGGGTAATGAACATTTGCCTGTGTGTCACCAGCAGTGATTCCTACACTTCTCTAATGGGAACCTCTAAGACCTTAAATGTAGGAAAAGAAACACTCCGTCAATTGCCATTGTAGGAAAAACACAATGCATTGAGAGTTCACCTTCCCTTGGCTTTTTTTTGTAGTCACAACTGCTCTTCCATCTTTCTTCTTCAAGATTTTCATTTTCAGACTCTGAGAGTTCAGGTGTAACAAACTAATACATGAATTCTGTAAGTAACCACCTAAAATATAACACATTATAACTATGACAGCTCAGTCACAACATGGTTATAAATACACAGAAGAGCCCTTTTAAGACATTACATGTCTGCCCTCACTCCAGTTCTATTTAAATTCTCTTTAAATTCTACTGCTGAAGCTTTCTGACAAAATTACTAATTGAAACTTGCAGAAAATCTGAGCAGCAAGGGGCTTTGTTACTAATATTTTTCAGAAGTTTTTCAGTGCCAAAGATTTCTTAACCAAAAGATGGCCTTGCAGCAGGCACACACACACAGGAGAGCCTCTCCAATCTCGGTTTGCCACGTGGCACTAAAAAGGCAGGTGGAGAATCAGTTTGTACCTGCAGAGCTGCTCCAGCCACTCAGCAACCAGCAGGATTTCTTATTTCAGATCCTTGCTCCTCAGGTCTCACCTGTGCCAGTGATGCTCCAAAAGGGTTAAGCACTGCCAATTAAACTAAAACTGAAGGAGCGGCCTCCACGTTGGAGCATCTGACCTGGATTCGGAACAGCCAGAATGCTGATTCTGGAAATGAACTCCACTTCTATAGGAATTGTGTGGAATACATTATGCTGTACCTCCAAGCAATCTATGAATAATGACAGCAGCCTTCAAATAGCCCAGACCTCAAACTATTTCCCACCTGTCTCTTAATCTGAATACAATTTAATTTGCACACAGGCTGTTTGTATTTGATTTTCGGAAGGTGCAATTATTGCAGTTCTTTATTTAATACTCAGATAATGTCCAAACTTCTCTATCAGAATCCTCTTATGGAACAGCAGTGCTCTGAAAAAATATGAACTCTGCTGCACATGGGAAGAAAGCAAGCTCCAGGAATAACAAACTGGAGATCAGGAAAACTGCATCTATCAGACCCATTCCCTTTTATGAATCTACCACAAACCTTTGAAAAGCAGAGTCCTAAGAGGCACAATCAAAGTGTGCCACAGCCTGGGACCTCCAGTGAAATTGCTGCCTCTGTCCAACCCTATGGCATGGGCATTCTGAAAGCATTATTTATATAAGATTTTACAGGAAAAAGCCACAAACAAAAATAGCACAACTGAGACTGAGCCTAACTTCTGAAAAAGTCTAAATAGATTTTATTTTTTAATCTGGGATAGTCTTCATTCACTGTCATATGATGACAACAACTACAGTTAGTAGGTCACACCAGCAGGACACGTATTCTACATAGCATGGTTTTCCAAAATAAATTATTTTCTTAGTGACTCCATACTACAAACTTCCTTTGACACAGAAATTGTTATTGAAAAGTGAGTGCATTAAAATACTATTTGAAATAAAATATTAAGAATATTTACAATCTTTACCTCCTAATTGGAACTTTTTCTTTCTTTTAGACCCTTCAGAACACTCTACTCACATCAGTCCTTTTGTCCCATGATGGATGGAATAGGTCCTGACACTCCTGAGATAAAAGACCCCCACTCCATTTACTGGGAGCAGCTGCTGTGACCAGCCACCATTCCAGAGTCCTTCACAGGAAATCCTGCCCCAGGAGCACACACAGGAGGGACTTTTGGGAGACCCTCCTGGGGCTGGCCCTGAGCAGCCACACCACGTGCATCACACCTGGGTCAGCCTCTGTGCCTCCCTGCAGCACCACTGACAGTTTATGAATAAAGGGGAGCCGCCAAGGAGTCAGCTGGTGCAGTGAAGCATCACTGCCCTGGGGCAAAACTGAGCCCGAGGAACACAGGTGCCTTCCTGACAGGGTATTGTTATCAGGTGCAGATTGCCCCTGCCATTTCTGGGCAGAAAAGCTTGCATTTCATTAGTAATTACATACAATTTTTTTTTTTCTTCATTAATCAAGAAATACATTCTTATGCATTTACCATGATGGTTGCTTAAGTAACTCTAAGATCATTTAAGAATTTTTTTAAAAGTATATAAAATACATCAAAATACATATATATTTATAAATCTATGCTAGATGGTAGTTTCAGGCAGCAGTTTATTTAAACCATGCAAAGCTTTTTTCACCTCTGAGTTTGACAGTTTACCTACTGGATAAATCCAGTGGAGAAGAAAAGGAACGTGAAAAATGGCAAACTAATAACTCACTCCTTCTTTATAGTACTTGAATTTATTCTGTTGCTGAAAAACAACAATTCCAAATACATTCAAAGAGAAAACAACCCAAGCTGCTGCACTTCTTGTGAAATAGATATGAAGACTGATGGGCTACGTGTGCAATCCAAGTAAATGGAACTCCTCTGGCACACAGCACTGGGCGACCCTGCACTGCAAAGCTGATCCTCCTCTGGCTGGGACTCCCACCCTTGTGCAAGGGAGAGGCTGAGGAGGGAAAGGAACCGGACAGACACAGCCTGAAGGATCAGCAGACCAAGGGAGCCACCTGCAGTTTGCAATCCAGAAGCAAATTCATGATGAGTTCAGAGGTTTTTCTTCCTTCTCCTCCTGACAAAGCAGCGTAGGCAGCTGAGCACTGCAACACAGCCGTGCTTAACACCACAGATTTCTGCATTACACCGAGTCCTGCTGTCTCACACCTACAAACACAGCTGTCTTAAGGGAAATCTGGCCACAGCTGAATCCATTGAAAGTTTGCAAATAAGTTCTCTGACGGGAGAGATGCTTCTCTCTAGGCTTCTCAGCATAGCAAATTCAAATCCATTTTTTAAAAGTATTAATTGCTGCTCCTTGTATTTACAATTACCAAATGCAAAGGAATGCAAATGGTTTTCCTTAAAGTTTCATGGTGCACTGACCCATTATATATTATTTTTATACATTATATACATTATTATTTATATACATATATACATTATACATATAAAAATCAAAACCTGAACATTTTGTTCCTGTTTTGTTCAATTACAGCTTACATGGAAGTTTGTATTTTCTCTTGTCCCTTCCCGCTCATTCCCATAATGCGAAAAATACAACTCAGCTATTAAGGCCTTACTTCAGCTTTGAAAACATATGAAAATGATTGTTGAATTGTGTTTTAAAAGTCTAATTGTAAAGCACCAGAACCCTGATCGAGAAGTTTTCCCTCGAGGCAAGTTGGATGGATAATGAATTCTGTATTGGAACAATCCCAGTAGTTACAGACTATTATGTACTAATTACTACCTTTACAGATCTACTGTACACATAATTAATTTCTTCAGAGCGCTACTATCATTCTTGACTGGCAAAATACACAACCTAAATGACGAGAGGCAGGAATTACCACGGTCCTTTGGGGAGAAGGCATTAGCTTGCTCTGCAGCCAGCCCCTCAGAGGGGAGTGAGGGACGGGACGGGCCAAGCGCGGTCCCAGCCCCACACAGACTGCACAGCTGCCGCAGAGCCTCCCCACGCCGGCTCCACCTGCACCTGTCCCAGCACACTGCAGCAGCCAGGCCCACAGGGATCGGACATTCCGTAAACAACACCGGCACAGGGAGCTTT
>VWPU01018255.1:0-91499 GCA_013398955.1 Callaeas wilsoni | reverse complement strand
TCTACTGCGTGGAGAACGACCGGCCGCCGGCGGCCCCCGGCTCCCCTCGCGGCGGCGCGGGCGTGGGGCAGCCCGCGGCGCGGCGCGGGGTGGTGTCGGGCGACGACCCGCTGTCGTCCGGCGGCAGCATCGAGGTGGTGGACTTGTACCTGCTGCCCGAGCCCTTCTCCGGGCTGATAGCGGGCGAATTCGGGCCGCTGCTGGTGCTGAGCTGCCGCGTGTGCCTGGAGGAGAAGCCCATCAAGCCCCTGTCCTGCTGCAAGAAGGCGGTGTGCGAGGAGTGCCTCCGGCGGTACCTCAGCTCTCAGGTACTTCCCAGCGAGCGCCGCCGGGATGTGCTGGGGGGGCTGTGACCGAATGCTCGGGCAGCCGGCGGGCTGAGCGCTGCACCGGGCCCGGCGAGCCGGGCTGGGCCATGGGCTGCGGAGCGGGAGGGAGCCTTTCCCGTCCCGTGCGGAACGCGTTCGGCTGCCACCTGCGTGCGAGCTGCGGATTCAGCGACCGCCCGTTCCCGAAGCGCTGGTCTGCGCATTCGTACGCAGCTGGTCGGGCTGCTCACTTCTGTGTTTTCAGGCGCTTCCCATCTTTACAAGGAGTTTCGCTTTGAAATCTCAAACTCTTACTGCTACCTGGCTGGCGGCACCAGCTTTCTTTTAAGAGGAGGCCAAGGAGCGATAAGGAGCGGAGTTTGGGAGCGTTGGCAGCCGCCTCCGAAGCGGCTCCTGGAGCCGGGGCTTTTGGCCCGCTGCCGCTTGGGCTTGCTGATGTTCCGGCCCTTGGTGCAGCCGCTCGGCCTGGTCCTCGCAGGACACATCGTGTTTGGTGTTACGCCAGTTATGCAGGATTAAAATAGCGTGTATCTGGAGGGTGTGTGTGACTGTTGGTGAACAATTGCAGTTAACAACAGTAAACAATAACTTCTTTGAAGGAAAAAATTTGAAAATGCAACTTTTCCATCCTGGGCAGATAGCTGGCATATAGGGTGCTTACATGTTCATCACTGTTTTGTCAGTCAGCTGTTTCAAACCGAAATCAGCAGCTTGATAACTAAGCTCTGTCCTCCCTAATGTTTTCAGTAGCTAGTTTAGCACCGCAGAATGTTTGCATGTTTCTGCTTCTAGTGTAGTCATACCCTAAACACGGGTATGGGAGTAGTAAACAATGGGAGTAGTAAGGTGTATGTGGGAAAAACAAAACCAGCTAAACCCTTTGCTTACCACCTTTATGCTTTTATTCAGCAGAAGTTTTTAGGATGTGCTTGGTGGAGATGTGCTAGTTTGGTGGTGGAATTAATTTTTACACCTGTTGGGGCTTAGTGCTGTGCTGGGGCAGTTTGTGCTCCTGCTGGGCTGTGCGTTTAGTGAAGGAATGGATGATTACAGCTACCCTTGCACTTTATAAATAGTTGACAGGCGTCTTCTCACCAGAGTACATTTCACTGCTTGGAAATTGCACGTGCTACCGGAAGTCAAGTACTTGCTCCTCTCTGGGCCCTGGTAGCCTATGTAGCATTTGCCGGTGCTGGTAGCCTTTGTTCTGGCTAATAGTAAACTCAGTAGCATTTTTGTGATCTAGTTTGGATATGTTTAGATAACAGCGAAGGGCTTAACTTGGGAACTGATGGATTGGATGGTCAAAGTTATGCTTTGTGTGTTTCCTGTAACACTGAAACTCAAGAACACATAATAAGCCTTCTTGAGACTTCGTGCACAGAGACCATAATGATTTGATTTGTAGGTAAGTGGTAGACTGGAAATTCTCACAAAGTTTTTAGATTATATTGTCAGTGCATATTTGTGCCACTTTGATATCTGCCACTGAGGTCACGTGTCAGAACATTGACTTTCAGTTAAGCTGGAAATTGACAAGTGTTGTGATGTCAGGGTGTTGTTCCCTATCTTCTGCAGGTGCCTGCAGGTTACAGTGATGTAATGGAAGTTACATGATCTGGTATCTAAAGCCATACTGAAGAACTCTTCTGCCTGGTTTAGGCTGGACTCTTGGAGAAGGAGGCAGTAGCTTGGTGGCTGAAATAGCTGGCTGGCCTAGGAACCAGGTATATGTGCTATGAAGTGGGTTTAGCATTGGCCAGGTGTTGGATGTGTATGCAGGGATGCACTTCAAGGAAGCCACTGCTATCGCTAAGCACCCGTGAAGCTGATCCCAGCAGCTGTTGAAAGGTACCCATATGCCACATAGCCATATGTGTACTTAATCTTGTACATTAAAGGTGGGGCAGGGATACTGATCTTGAGGAGTGAGATTCACAGAGCACTTCTGTGGACATGTTGTTACAGATGCTTTTATGACCAGGCAGAATTTTAGTTGGTTGATGAGTTTGTTAAGAAAAAAAGAAACAAAATACAACAAATAACAGTCCAATGTGTTCTTCCCCTATCTTCCTTTTTGAAAAGGACAAGAAAGTGATATTTCTTCAAGAAGAACAAGAAGTGATCTGTTTTTCCGTTGTGCTGTGGAAGGACCCTGTGAGTCATCCTGGAGAGAGAGAAAGCTTCTCCATGTCAGTTATATTAGAAGAATTTCTGGGAAGGATGAGCCAAAAGCCAGTATAGGTTAGAAATCAAGTTTCCTTTCATCTTTGAGACTTTGCACTTTTTGTAGCAAATTAAAAAGAAAATTTATAAGAAGGTCAAAAGGAATAAATGCTGAAAAGCTGGTTTTGTTTGAAGATTTTAAGACCTTACTTTTGGGATATGATCAGCCTGATTTTAAAATGTACCTGAAATCGAAAACAAAAAAAAAACTACTAAAAAACAAAACCCTAAGGAGCATTGTGCATGGTTTAGATCTGGTTTCCTTGTCAGAGAAAGAGTAATCTGTGCCCTGGCTGACTCTACATCTCTGAAGGAGTGGTCTCTCATGCTGAAAATGTGGAATATGTTGGCAGAAGTATAGCACTTAAAATAATTTGTGTTGCCTTTGATGTCTGTGTGTGTTCTCTCACTGAAGAAAGCTGTATTCTTCATGATGGCTTCATTGTGATTCCTGAAATGATGTTTAATGGACTAGGAAAGTAAAAACTCTGTTAATGCACTCTGCTTTCTTCTATGCAAATATATAAGAGCATCAGAACTTCTGCCTTGGAGCCCTTTATAGATCAGAAAATCAGCTGAAGTCTTAGGCATTCTTAAAAGGAATGCCAGATGAAAATACTCCAACTACAGAGTTTGCTCATCATGTTGCCAGCATGCTGTAAAATGAGGGTAACATCTGAAGGTCCTTAGAGGTCAAGTCCAGTCTTATCACTGGCACCTTGCTGCATAATCCCTTTCAAAGATTTAGTGGCTGGAGCAGAAGCTTAGCAGGTGAGCCTGGAATACCCAGGCTGATCTGGAGCCTGACTTTGGGAAATTGCATAACTTCACCTCTGCCTCAATTTAGCTATTCTGTCTCACATCATGATAGTCACGGAGCTCTCAGGGCTCTTCAAGGTCTGACTGTGACCAGTTGATCTACCATTCACAAAAAAATTCTGTGATTATTTGTTTGGACTCAAAGAAATTTGTGATATGGTAGTTTGTGATAGGTATGGGTGATGGGTTATCGTGGAAGTGGTTGTGGCTTTTGCAGCTCAGGATGTGGTGTGAATCCCACAGAGCCTGAGTCAGGTCCCAGCAAGCCCTGTCTCCAGGAATTGATGCAGCCCAGAGCTGTTGTTTGTTATGCTTAATGGATGAGGTTGAAGAGTGTGATTGTCTCAAAGGCCAGTGTTCTCCCTCCATGGACTCTCAGGTATGTGTTGAGTGAGGTTGGGGTCAAAGTGTGGAAGAACCATTTCCCATTCAGCTGGGACCTGTGGGTTTCTGCACTCTGTCATCCAGCATACAAACTTGGGACAGGGAAGGAAGAACCAGGACACTTAATCTCACAGGTGTAATATTACATCCGTATCTCCTTCACTTCCTTCACTTCCCATCATTCTCTTGATTAAACATGGCACCAAACCCAGGTTATTTCAGAAACTGTGTATATGAGGTTTGCTGAAAGAGTGATTCACTTCCTAATCACTCTGGGCTGCTTGTATATTTAAGTCAGAGGGAGCATTTCACTTTTCCTATAAAATGGCTGCAGAAGTTTTATGGAAACCTCAGTGGCTGCTATTTCTACATGCAAATAGGGAAACTTGGTAATCCAGTTTTGATCCTGTGCTCATTAGTGATGCTTTATTTTGTAAGTCTTGTAACTCTGTTGGAGTAGTCATTCTTGCAGTAAAAGACTTTGGGTAAGTTAATTTAAACAGCATACTGTATTCTTCATCAGATTTTATGGTGCTTTAATTATAGGAACTCTAATGAGATTAGTAGCCATGAGTAAATCAGAAGGGATGGTTGGGGGTGGGGAGGGACTGCATCTAACAGCATTTTGCGCCTGGTTAGCTTTGGTGGGACAAGAATCCTGCTTGCTTCTGAGCCTGAAATGTGGAGATCATCCTCCCTCTGCTCAGGACCTCTTAACAGTCTCTCTCTGTGACCTGAGATCTTGGTTTTTTTCTTTCTTTTCTTGTTTCTTTTCTTCTCGTTCTTTTCTGTGCATGATGTGTTTCGGAAAGAGCTGGAGGAAAAAAAAAGCTGCTGACTGCTACAGTCAGGATTTTTGTGGGGAATGTGATTATAAAGCTGAATAGTGAAGAGGGAAATTTAGGAGCAGTCTGTATCACATGAAACTAGTACTGGCTTGGAGCTGGAGGGCCTTGACACCTGTGTCTTGTCAGGTGTCTGATGGTATCATATAAATGATACATCTGCAAAGATGTAGTCTGCTGATGAAAACCAGCCAGCAGAAATGTAGGCACCAAGTGCTGAATCATCTGATGGTTAATGAGCTGCTTGTGCCCTGAGTCAAACCGGAGCTCAGAAAGGCCACTGTCATTCAGTGCAGAAGCAGCCCTGTGTTTGCACGGGTAATTAATCTAAAACCTTTCTCTCAGCTACCGAGTTGCTGGGATGGCTGCAAACTGCCTACCAGGAGGTGATGGTAGGGTGAGTGACTACCCCTCCAGCTGACATTGCAAGAACGCAGAAGTTTCCGAAGGAGGAAGAGAGGTGCAGGAGGAGAAAAGAACCTGCTGGTTTACAGACTTTCTAAACCAAATCAGCAGCCTCAGCCACTGTAAGCTGACTGTGTTCCTGAGGAGGATGAGAAGGCAGATGGACTTGGTCCATCAGATGCAAGCAACCTATAAGCTGCAGGAGCACCTAAACTTCTCTGTCATTTTCAGCAAACAGCTTCTGAAGATCTTTTGTGTTCTCCTGGTGTGTTGTATGCAGTGCCAGTGTCAAAATGCTGCTGCGTAGCCAGATGTCACAGTTCAGGATGATACCCAAGTACTTCGGAGATTTTAAGAGTTAGTCTTTCAAGTTGACAAGATACATGGCAGACTTTTAGTCCATCTTGAGTGCTTCTTGGTGAATCCAGTTTGTGCCAAAACTTAAGTTTGAAACAGTTTACAAAATCCAGCATTGATGAAAATGCTTTGAAATGAATTCTAAAGAAAACGACTTTTGAGCAATGTTCTTGAATGATAATACTGCCTAGTTATCCTAGGTATGTGTAGGCTAGGTGCTCTGTCAGCATATGAGCGCTGCGTGTGGTATGTTTGTAACCTGTGCAGAAGTAGCTTCAAGCTTATTCTACGTGGCTAGCTATGACTTCCTGTTGTGTGGATAAGTCTTTGTTAGGTGTAGAGCTGCAATTGTGGCTGCCCCTTCTTAGCCGTGCTGTTACGAAGTGAAGGGTAAGAGAGTGGCTGTTCTTACCGCTAAGAACATTTTCAGTAAAACTCTGGGATCCAAGATACTGAGAAAAGATGAGATGGTGTCAGCTTTGAACAGTTGCAGGAAGGGTTTTGCTGATGGAAAAAGGCCCGAGTTCCTGATGGAGGATAAATGCTGTTATGAAATTGTTGATGTTGGTACCAAGGGATAAGGGTAAATGGTGGATGCTACGGTGATACCATGAGTTCGCTGGTGTTGATAGTAAAGTTGATTTTGAAGTGTAAAGTCTTCTTATGAATGGGAAATGTTGTGAGAGATGGAGAACCAGTTTTGTTTCAGCTGGGGTTGAAACTTAATTTTGAAAATGTGTAATTTCTGTGAAGCAGAAGCCCTCTTTGTCAGTTGCCTCTCACATCCAGTGTGTTGCACCTCGCTGGCCTGTGGGTGGTGTTGGCGTTGGGGACCACAGACAGGCCGAGCCATCAGGAGATCATCTGCTGCATGCCTTCCCTCCCGCTGCTCCCACCAGCTGTTCACAGGAGCTACCAGGCACAGGTATGGAATCAGTCCAGGGAATGTAAAATTAAATGAGTTAAAAACTGAATTGTTGGGGTTTCATTGCCCAGACAAAAAGAAATGAAGGAGTTAAATGGGGGTTTCGAATGCCTTCAGCTCACCTCTGCCCCATTCTTGCTTCTCCACCCAGAACAACTGTTCTTCCAACTGCTCTGGGCCCTCTTGGCCCTTCATTCCTCTTTTCTTCTTGTACAAATATCTTGCTTCCTGCTGTCTAAACCAGTCATGCTCGAGGAAAGTATGTATTTTAAATGGCCAGGATGTCAGTACATTGTCAAAATGATTAAGAGTATAAGGGATGTAATTTCTTTAAAAGAATTCGAACTGGAGGCTTCCTCCTGAACAAGGGCATTACTTACCCACCCGGGTTTATCTGTCTTACTGTATGCTTTATCTGCTTGTGCTTAGTTTCTCTTGCTCCTTTTTTTAAAGTGCTTTCATGATGAATTATATTTTAAAAGTAAAAAACTCCTCGTCTATAGAATTTTATTAGCCAAATACTTACTACTTTTTATGTACTAGAAAAAGTGACAAATTTGCCTAGTGATGAAGAGGCTATTTAATTTTTGAGTCCATTTTTTTAAGTACTTGAAAAATTTTTGGTAAGGCAAAGAAATTAATTTTACTTGGAAGTTAAAAATTAGGATGAAAAATTCAAGACTTTACTCAGAAGAAAACTTTATGGATTTCATTGCAGAAAGTCAGAAGTTTAACAGTAGTTGAGGCCAGATTTGGAATTAAACCTGAAATGGCTCAGATTCCATGTTTAAGTCCACATTTACCTTAGATGCTACCTCACTGCTTCAGTTTGAGATTGATGTGTATTTTCATTGACAGCCTTGTTGGAATGTGCTGTTGCTCTTGTTTACTTAATTGTGAGAAAGGCTGTGCAGTTTCTGGATTAGGATTCCATGAAAAGGTGAAGAAATTTCTGAGTCTATCACACTTGTGTTTCCTTATGAGCTAAGTAGAGCACTCATTTTCCCCAGTGATGGTTCTATTAAGTACAGTACAACCTATATAAAATTTTGTACTGGAAAATAGAAGGGGCAAAGTTTTATTTTCTCAAGCTTAGTCATCCTGATGCCATTGTGTATTGTTTTTTACCACTAACATCGTATGAATGGCGGCAAAGGCAGATACCTCTCTAGTTTACTTAGTTTGGCTTCCTGCTCTTGTAGGAATGGTGGTTTATCAGCTTGGGGGTGTAAGATGGGGATCTGAGTGACTCTGTCCCTTTAGCTTGTAGGAAAGGGAAGTCCTATCCAAACTGTTTCAGCTGTGACGTGGCTCTGTGGAATACGAGGACAATACAAGGAAGGAATAAAAGGAAGAAGAAGATTGCTGTGATGGGAAGGGCACAATGATCATGTAGGAATTGGTTTGCTCCAGAAGGTGGAGGTTGCTCAGGGTAAGCTTTCATAGAACAAAAGGGAGTTGTGAAGACTGATGGCCTCCATGTAGGGTGGGTCCTTGGCCTCTATTTAAAGCTGCAACCGAATACTGGCCAGTTATTCTGGTAAATGGTGGCTAGAAAGTGAAATGGGACTAGCTCTTTTTCTGGTTTCCTGTTGGATGGAGGCAGGCAGGAAATAAACCTAGCCTTAAAAAATAGTAAGGATTCTAAACACAGTTTAAAGTACCGAACTTCCAGGAAAATAATGGGTTAGTGTTTTACTGAGCTGCTGGAAGACTTTAATACCCCATTGGCAGCAGGGTGGGTGGAGTAGGTAGATGAAGCATCCCAACTGTGACATAATTACAGAGTGCCTGTGAGGTGCTATTTCCCTGCTCAAGCAAAAAAAGTCCTTCACTATAGTCAGTATTATTGCTGCTGTATGGGGACAAAGAAATGGTGAGGAAGGGCTTCTTAACCTTTCAGCTCTTTTCATGTTGCTCACTATGAGAGTGTTAACTGGGGAGAGGACACCTTATGCCTTTCCATTCCAGTGCACGTGTGCAGTGTCAGGTAAAATTTGTCTGCTTAGAAGCCTCACAGGAGCAAGCATATAAATTGCTCAGTGCTTTTTCTCATGCATGTGCAGTTCAGTTGTGCAATAGCTTGGAAACTCTGTTTAGTTAACTTCATGGCATTAGCGTGCAGCTTAAAAATGGGAAAGAATGTGCAACTTCAGAGTTTTTTGGAGTGGATGGATCTGCAAAAGAGCGAACATAGCCCATAGTATTTAGATGCCTAGTGTTGCATACCAACTACAAAATGTACATGTTACTGTGTTTTATTGTGATGAATTAATCCATATGGAGGTTAGGGCAGAAAATGAGTTGTGAAACACTGGAGTTCAGTCTAAGCATTGTTGCTGTTAGACACTTATGCATATCGACATATACAAGTCCACCTAGACCTCAAAGTGGCCGAAGTGAAATACAGTATTAAAATCCGGATATTTCAAAGTATGCACATATCTGGTAGTCCCCATTTGCCTTACATAAGGGCAGCGAAAATCAAGCAGACTCAGAAATTTTCACACATTTGTGTAACAGAAAGTAAATTTAGCCTTGCTTTTGTTGTATTTCTCAGTAACACTTAAAGAGTAATTTTCAAACTTCTGAGGATGTCCATTCTTTCAAGACGTTATCTGGTGTTCAAACTTTATTTTAAATTACTAGCATCTTCACAGTCAGTAAGATATAAATCTTCCTTGCAGTGAGTTGCAGCTGTTACTGATGGACATCGCTGAATGCTTTTGTCTCAGCAAAGTAGGTATTTCATGTCAAGGCTTGATTTGTTGTTCTTTCAGTGAAAGTAACTCATCAAATCCTACCTGAATTATCCCAGAGTGTAATGCTTCATGAGAACCTCACCCAAGCCATGACAGGTAGTCAGACAAGGCCAGGCTATCACTTCTGTTAAACTAAGGATCTAAAATGAGCTCTGGATCTCATTCTATTTTCTCTCCATGTCAAGAAAAGGAAACTTGTCTGAAGCTGATGGTATACAGTGATTTTTAGCTAGCAGCGCTGCTTACCCCAGTCTGCTACTTGTTCCCTACTATTTGTGCATCATTTGATCCATCATCAGAAAAAAAGATCTGGTTTAAAAAGTAACCTTTCACAGTCATTTTTTGCTTCTTTTATTCTTATCTGGTTTCTGATTTTGTTATGCACAATATACAAATGTTTATTTGAGCACAAGGTTGTCCTGAATAAAATGCTAAACCGAGCCATTCATTTTGGCAACTGTGGCAGCCTATCAGACCAAAACATTTGAAAAGGATGTGTTCATGAAGGTGACAGATGGAGGTTTTCATTGGAGCTCGATGAAATCAAAACTGCAATTCGGTCCTTTTGCTGCATCATTTCCTCTTTCACAATCCAGACGGAAGTTACAGCTTATCCAGTGCCTGAAGGTGCATCTGCACCCACAGCTCTTGGACAGGCAGGGTCCAGGGAGTTACTCCAAGCTGCTCACAGCACTGAGGTGCCCAGTCAAGCCCAGGCTGGTACCCACTGGTCCTGCCTCCGCTGCCTGTGGCATCGTTAAATATGAGCTTTCAACTAGCTGAATTCTAAAGCATCCTCATGTATTTCGTAACACAGATTATTCCTAAGATAGTCTTACAAGTGAAGTTTTTCATGTGAATATTGTTGCAGATGAGGAACCTCTCTTTTGATCTTGCTTGTTTCAACAGCTTTAGTTTGCTGCAGTCAGGCAATTCCAAGTATGATAGTTATTTTCTTGAGAGAAATTTTTTTCTGCACCGCAGAGCTCTCAAAGTAAGTTTCTTATTGTTCCTAATTTGTTTGAATAACAAGTGAAAAGATGCAGAACTCAAAATTATAGAAGAATTTGGGGGTTTTATTGTGTGGGTTATGTTGTGTTTTGTTGTGGGTTTTATTGGTGGGTGGGGATGGGGATGTTAGTTTTTTTGGTGTTTCGTTTGGATTTTTTTTCTGCAAAGACACAAAATGCACATTGGTATTGAGTATGACAATTAAAAATGTACAACAGAGCAAGGTACACCACTGTCATGGAAGAACTGGTATGCATAATTAGATTTTGATAGTGAAGGTTCTTTTGAGCTTGGTCATACAGTCTCTTGGTAAAACTAAAAAACGAAAAATTTGTATTGAAGAAGACAACCAAAATAATGACTATTCAGCATATTCTTTTCCACTCTAATTTTTTTTATGTTTCTGTAGGTTTACTGCTTTTGACCCATAAAAATGTTAAGCCTTTTTTTAAAACTAATCTAAAGAAAAGTTCTAGCATGTGCACTAGGCTGTAACTACAGCTTTCACAGGCTAGTTTTTTAGTGAGCAGCTATGAGACATTTGGAGAAAGGAGAAGAGAGCAGAAAAGGGTCCCGTTTCATTGCATCAGAAATGAACTGGCACCAGATTATAAGTTTTCTGATACTAGCTTATCATTTTGCTTCTGTATTGAGTTTCCATGTAGGAGAATTTTATCTGTCCTTATAGTGAAAAGAAGGAGCAAGGAAGAGGTTTTTGATTATTTTTAGTTTTCAAGTATGAGCTCATCCGACTGTTGGAATGTTAGTGGGAGACAGCAGATCTGGGTGAATGATGGCAGATAATGCAAGCAGCCGACCATGATGAAACCACTAAAAACCTGAATGCAATTTGGTACTCTAGTACAGAGAGGAGAGGAGAGCAGTGAGCCACTTGTATCTGGTGAGGCTTTGTTTGGAATCTCGGGTGTAGTCGGTTGATGCTGGCCAGATCGCAGACACCCACCAAAACCTCTCTCTGTCTCCCCTCTGCAGCTGGACAGGAGAGAGAAAATACAAGGGGTTCATGGGTTGAGGTAAGGACAGAGATACCACTCGCCAAATACCATTGTGGGCAAGACTGAATCAAGTATCTCAGAGGTGGTACCACCATTTCTGATGAGCCCAGCCTTGGCAAGCAGCACATCTGTCTTTAGAGTCAAGGAATTGGCTCTGCCAGACATGGAGGAAGCTTCTGGCAGCTTCTCACAGAGGCCACCCCTGTAACCTCTCCCCCATCACTACTGCCCCAAACCAGGCCATGCAAACCCAATAAATCGGGTTTAAGAAAAATGGAGCCAAGAAGGACTGCAAGGAGGAAAGAGCTGTTGTGCAGATGCAGAACTCTTTGCTTGAGCATAAGGAGAACTGGGAGAAGAAATCACTGTTCTGTCTAAATGCAAGAGGGAGTAATTTGGGTAGACGCTTGTAAAGAATTTTTGGCACAACACAAACTCTAAAAATTGCAATGAATTAAGGCAGACTAGAAATCAGTATGAGCCTCTGTCGGAGAGAGGGATTTGGGAGCGTCTTTCAGTCTCTGAAACTGGGAAGAAAGGTGCAGTATCAGAGCAGTTTGCACAGCCAGCACCTTCAATACTCTCAAAAGAAGGCTTTCTGTGTGGCACCACTGTGTGCTGAATTTGGCCCAGTTGGATGGTAAGCCTGCCTGTGCTTCTCAGTGCATTCTGTTGAGAAGCTGGAGTGTAATGAGGAAACAGCAGAAGAGTTTTATTGTCTAGTGTTACTTTATTCTTGACCATTGAAAACAGTAAAATACTTTTTAAATGCCCAATGTGTACCTGCTTGCAGCACGCTTCAAACAGTGCTCTGTATCTGGCGTTATTTTGTTTGTATGGAAGGTAAAGTCAAGAGTTCTCACATTGGTTTTAGGAGAAGTAGCTCTCAAATTTCACAACTGAGTTGTTGAGACAGTTTCTGGTTAGACTGATCTGGCTGAACCAGAGCAATTTCCAAGCGATTCCTTCCCTCTGCTGGCAGAGGAGAGACTGCATTGCTGTTACCCGAGTTGACCTAGGCTATAGAGGATGCCTTTGTGAAATAACTCTCCAAGGGAATTCATGCAGGCTGTTGTATAAAGAAACTTACGGGAGAGAATATTTAGCAAAGACCAGTGATTGTTTTAGTTTCCACTGATTGCTTTTACATTAAAACAATGAACAGAACAGATGGTTAAGGTGGAAGAGCTATGTACCATTGAAAAACAATCTCTGAAATCATGTGGTTTGGGTGTGGGGTCCGTTTTGCAAAAAAATTTTTTGTGTGAAGCTAACTGTTACCACCTGGGCAAATTTGCTGTAAATTACTGGAAGGAAGTATCTGGTTGTTGAATGTCCTTGTCTTTCTGTTAGTCTGTAGTTTAGCTGTGTGTTTCAGTTGACAGGCTGCAGCATTATCATTCTGGGTTTATCTCCTGGTATCTCATTCTGAGTTGTTTTCTCTTTTTTTTGTTTCCTGTTTTTAATACCAATATCTGACAAGTTGGGTGGAAGGATTTTAGCATTCTTAGAGTACTTATCTTGGCTGCCAGGTAGTCCATTGGAAGCCCAGCGTGCTCGCAAGATGGTCTATTGGGGGTTATGGTGAAATCCGTCCTGGCTCTGTGCCTGGCCCTGGTGTACATAGGGAGGGCTTTGCTGCTGAGATGCAATAAACATTGAGTTTCTGTACTCGTTACTAAACACATCTGCAAACTGTCTCGATGAACTTGTTGAAGCCATTGTACTCTTTATAGCTGCTTTATGTAGGAGCTAGATCCACAGGAAAAATCAATGAATCTTGCACAGAGGTAGAGTCTCGACAGCCATGTATACATGCCTGGTGTTTTTAATGTTCTATACATGTTTGCATCTTTGAAGACTCTGCAACGTGAAAGAAATTTTTTTTTTATCCAGTTCTTGTTATCCAGACTAAACTGGTCTCCTGCAGGGTTATATCACTTCTTGTGTCTGAGTTCACCCGTGAAGTTTGTCTGTAAAAACAAATTTAATGGAAGCACTGATAGATACTGATTTTGGCGCTGAAATCAATATGAGGCACCAGTTGGACCACAACAAGCCTGCTTCTGGATATGAACAAACCTTGCACAAGCATGAAAACTGATATATGCTGACACCAACAGGCATTGAAACATTGAAAATACTTCTGAGAGTTGTATGGTTTTAATGGATTTCTTCATATATGTAAGCCATGGTGGAAAAACTGATGAGAACTTTACCTGGAATATATCAGACAGTAGTATATGTTGTGTAATGGTCTATTGAAACACCTGAAAAATGCAACACTACTGCCCAAGTAATAAGACGGATGAAATAAAGTAAATGGCTGGCTGATACATATTTTGAGTGGGTTATAAAATCTTTATTTATGGCAGAAAGTTGAGCTGCTTCAAAAGATACATGCTTATCTAGTGAGTGCTGTAAAGATCCTGGAGAGTGACCTCTGTTTCTCACCAGCTTCCAACTTTTGCTCTCTTTCCTCTTCCCTTTCCTGGATAAGTTTCCTTTCCACTGTCAGGAGCTTTTTAAAATGCAATTTCCTTTTCACAGGGATTCTTCTGCATACAGTGTTTTTAGTAGCGCTCTGAAAAGGTTTATAAAATTGAGGACAAACTTGGTCACATTATAGATTGTTCATCAGTGGCATTCAAATGAAAATTACTCAGTTGTGGACTTTTGTTATTTCTGTTGTCTTGAACTGTTTGTCTTGATTTTCTTTCATGGCAATGTTTAATTGACCAGGAGAGAGACTTCCTTGCAGCAGGATCTTAGGATCTTTGTGATTAGATGTCACATCTTTTTGTCTGATGAACTGCTTTAGAGCAGGTAGTAGATTTCCCAGAGAGCTGTCTGTGCTTTGCGCTGCTGCTGCTGTCACTCTGTTGTGTTCAGCTGACACACTTAAACCAAGGCTGAACCTTCATGCCACATCATTTACAGCTGGCTTCTCTGTTCCTTGTTGCCCTGTGCACCACTAGAGAGGAATATGTTCAACATACAGCTATGTTCAAAGCAGTGAATGGTCATGGGAAGCATTGTTCCCGGTGGCTTGCAGAAGTTCTGGGCTAGCCTATTGTTACTCTGTTTCTCAACTGTGATTCCAGCGCACTGGTTTTGAAGACAGAGCTCAATAAGCATAGTGCTATTATACCAATAGCTTTGGTTGCAAAGTGGAACGGTTGTGAAATTTGGAAGTATAAAAGCATGTAGTAGTTATCTTACTGTTGCGCTGGTTTTTACCAAAGGTTTTAGAAGACACTCTCCCATCTCCTTGAAGTAGCAGAAGAGATAGATTTTGTTCTCCCTTTTCTTACCCGTCGAGCTCTATAAGTAAGGAGAAGAGAATGGAATAACCATGAGATTAAGACTTCATTTATCTGCTTCTCCTTGCTTTTTTCCTCCTCCTGTCTTTCTCTTTGAACAGAATTTGATTGGGGGTGGGATGGCATAGGGAAAAAGATCTAATCTTTCTGAAGCAGTAGAGTTCCTGTATGTGATGGCACGTGGTACAGGTTTACTCCAATTGCAGCTTTAATGTTTCAGTTAAACCTGTATACTGTGTTGGATGGAATAAGAGGTGTTTTGATGCCATGTAGGTTCAAATGCTTGTGCAGGAACTGACTAATACAGCCGGGCAGGTAGAGCTGCACTAATGAGACCAGGAAAAAAAGGGCTTTTTTTTATAACAGAGAAGCTCTCACTTCCCAACTTACAGAACACATCACATGGCATTAAGAAATTTAGTGTTGTTTTAGCATACTGTTGCTTTCACTACTTATTCACATTTTAAAAATTGTTTTTTGGGGATTTAGGCTTTAGAGAAATTATCTGCATATATCATGTCTTGGGTTTTACAACAGGTAAATTAGTTTTGCTAATACTACATGATGCAAACAAGAAACTGCTCACAGATTTTGTAGGAGAGCTGATTAGTCATACTTATCCTATGGTGACCACAGTGAAAAATCCTTGGAATCATGCCTACTTGTAGCTCCAGTTCAAACTACTTTAAAAACCAGTTTTGCCTCAACTCGTTAGGGAAAACATCGTGTTTTTTGCTATTGTTTCATGTGAAACTAGTTGCAAACTTGTAAAATTCTAAACTTTTTTTTCCATGAAAACTGTAAATTTGGGGAAGTGGTACCTGATTGCTGAAATTTCCTTGAACCTGTAAAAACTATATTGAATTACACTGATTACAGTAACAATATGAATGAATGTGATGATAATTAAACTCTCATACTGAAGTTAAATTACAGATTATATAATGAAAGTGGAAATATATACATTTTGCATAACTTCCTTTCTCCTTTCGTGTTCTCTTTTGGATTTCCATGTTTGAACTCCTGCTGGTAGGTCCTCTCTGCACTCTGAGTTTGCACACCTCAGTAATTATAAAGTTCCTGGAATAAGCAGAATTGCAATGCTCCCATCTTTAGTGGGGGCTGAGTAAAAGTTCCTGTCTGCTCATGTGGCCTTATTTTGTTGCTTTTTTTGTTCCACTTCTCTGGTTAGATCTCGAGCAGTTTCTGCAGGTTGGCCAGGTTTTCTTTGCTGTATTACACTCACAGTTACAGTTTAATGGGCTTTACTTTCCAAGGGGCTTTTAAAAGTACTTCTGTTGTGTGGTAGTCGGTACTGCATGTATGTAGTTTGTCTAGTCTCATGTAGGATGTGAATCCAAGATCTTCCATCCTAAGATACTTGTCTGCTGTCATAGCTAAGGAGGAAAAATCACGTGAAGTCCCTTGTGAATTCATCAAGTGTATTTTTAATTTACTAAAATTCTTTTTTTGCATCACAGGTGCAATTTGTTGTCTGCTGATAGAATTGAAGAGTCCTAACACAGACTTCTAGATTTTCTTGGTTTCTTCCAAATGGAAATGTTCCATCCTACTTGAATCTATGGGGGAAATCCTAGTGAACAGTTAGTTCGAAGAATTCCAAGAGTGAACTTTAGAAAAACGCACTTACTTGATTGCTCCTGTGGTTTAAAAAAAAAAAAGAAAAGGAAAAAACCCCATACAACCCCCACCCCAACAAATCCCATTTGGGTTATTTCACTAAAAATCTTTAGTGTTTCAGTGACTCAGTGAGGAACTCAGTATTGCAAGATGTCTGTCTTCATGTTTTACAAATGCTGTACACAGGGAATGAAATATTTAACTGCAGTTTTTCTTCATGTATTATCTACAGATTTTTTCATTAGGTGGCTTAACTCACTAATTCTTACAGCATTGAGGTGTCCCAGTCCTGTGGGATGTTTTAGATGCACTTTTTATCCATGCTGGCAATTTGAGACCCCTGTATTATGCTTTGGTGGATTAAATGGCATGGGACAGGGCACCTTGTTTCTGGATGTTGTGCCACGGCATGGTCCCTGAAGGCAGCCTGCATTCCAGTGGACATCCAGTAAGGTTTCTGATGCGGAGGATGAAGGCTGACTGGCTTGGTGAGGAATGAGACCAGTGTGGTGCATGGGGAATGCTGGTGCGGAGACACCAGAAGAGATGCAGGGAACAGAGGCAGCAGGGCAGAGGATGAGCTGGGTGCTTGCAGGCTGCGGCTGAGGCTGCAGGGCTCTGCTTGCTCCCTTCATTTGTTCTGCCTGGGATGTGCTCTCTCCTGGCACATCTCTCCCTAGCAGCTGATCAGCATGAGGTAACTGCCTGCTACTCCTAGTAGTTACTTCCTTCGATGAAGAGTTACATCTTCTTTCTCTGTATGTGATGGATCGATTTCCACCTTGCTGACAAAAGTGTGTAGAAGCTGATGCTCTCTCATAGAAATGTTTTCTGAGGAGTAAAGGATTATTACAACTTTCATGAGTCTAGGAGCCATAGATGAGAGAGAATAATGTAGTAGTGAAGGTAGAAGAACTGCGTTGTCAGTTTTTCCCTTCCTGGTACTATTAGAGCCCTCCAGGGTGATCCCAGCCAAGTCCCTGGGGACTTCTCACAGGTGACCACTTACTGCAGTGGCTCTGTGAACTTACCTTTGGCACTCAAAGTCACTAGAAGCTGTGCTTTGAGATAAATCAAGCTGGTGTTAGGAAAAAGACATTCTTGCAAGACATTTATATTCTATTATGAGAAATTAATAATTTTCTTTAGGGGTTTGGTGTGCAGAAATTGCTGAATGGACACATTAAAAAATGCTTTCATGATCTGTTTTATTCTTTCTGTGTAGACTTGCTAACCTTTTCTTTCTTACTAATGAGTTTTGCTAATGGGAAATGAAATGGAACTGTAATTTG
Organism: Callaeas wilsoni; assembly: GCA_013398955.1. Taxonomy (NCBI): domain Eukaryota; kingdom Metazoa; phylum Chordata; class Aves; order Passeriformes; family Callaeidae; genus Callaeas; species Callaeas wilsoni. The sequence continues at coordinate 74,164 of VWPU01018255.1, read as the reverse complement.
CACATTTAAGCATAACTATTTGTACTTTAGAGACACAAAATGTACAAGTGTATGGAAAGTAGCACTGATACGTAGTTTTGTATTTTTTTCCTAATTTTAATAATGTTTATTGCTTTCTTGATTTGCATAGTTTTGTCAGACTTCCTCATATGTATTAAGTTGTTCATTGTGCAAAATTTGCATAATTATTCTGCATATGAAAACATGAGATACAAGTGGTCATTTGGGGGAATCATTGATCAGTTGAAAGACTCAGGCACTTTTCTATTCCAGTTGAACTATATATGAGTCTTTCTTCGACCTTCTATAATTCTTACAATACTTACATTAAAATATTTTACTAGACAGGTATCTCAGTACAGGTTAAAAGTAGACTCCAAAGACTTCATTATTTAAAATGGCTTTATAGTTAGGCTGCCCTATACATAACAATACAGCTAATTATTACTTTCACCGTCAATAAGAGATATTTCATGAAATATAAATTATTTAATAAAATGTTCTTAAAGTTTCTCTTGATAATGCCTTACCATTTCTTGGCAGCAAATGACTTACGGATTTAGCTGTAAATATCCTTTGGCTTTTTCATATTTATCATTTTTACCTGAGTGACACAGTTTTAAAAAGTTATATTTTTACAGAATCATAGTGGTTTGAGTTGGAAGAGACCTTAAAGATAATCTAATTCCAGTCTCCTTGCCATAGGCAGGGATGCCACCCCCTAGATCAGGTTGCCTAGGGCCCCATTTGATCTGACCTTGAACACTTCTAGGGCTGGGGCATCCACAGCTTCTCTGAGCAACCTGTTCCAGTGCCTCACCACACCATTGACCTTTTAATATAAATTCTAACAGATTTATTTAGTTACTTTTTTTTCTTATTTTTTGGGTAAATTAGCCTGTTCTCAAATGAAGTTTCACCAAAAAAAATTAGTCTTTTATATGCTCTTTCAGCTGTTTCAACTATATCACCTTCAGTTTATGTAGGCAATACATAGAGTGTGTGAGGGAAGAAAGTCAGAGTGGCTTTCATTCAATTAACCCACTGAATTTCAGATGTGCCATCTTAATCTTAATCTCATGAGTTACTTGGTACTAAAAGTTTAGTAAGCCTCTGTATTTGTAGGAAATTACGGAGATGCACAGGCACACAGTGGGACAGCAGGTGTGAACATAAGGGGCATGGGAGAGTGCCAGGGATTAGCTCTGGAGAGATGCTTCTGCCATCGCTTCCTATCCAGTTGTGAATAGGGCTGTGGGAAAGTCACTGAGCCTGATCTCTTGCCACTATGAAAAGTTCTGAGACATGCTTCAACAAGTACTAGAATTCTTAGTGGTTGGGGAAGGTCCTTGTTTGGGAACCATCAAGCTGGTTTTCTGTCCTACTGTGCTGCCAGAAATTAATTCTTAGCTTTTATGATTCTTCTTCTATACATTCAAAAACCTATAGTGTATAGGGGTGGTGGGGAAGAGACAAAAGTAGACACACATGAACAGAAATTCTAAAATTTCTGAGTTTATTAGGAAACTAACGCAGCCGTGTTTGTTCTCAGGCAGTGATGTTTTGAATCTTAGAGAGAAAAGTGAATACTACTCAGAACTTAGTTCTGCAGCAGGATGCCACCCATTTTTGTTGTTGCAGGGAGCACTGTGAAAAGTATATAAAACTTATCTGGGTTTTTGGGCATTCTCTCAAAGCCACAAATACAAATATTCCTGCCTTTCTTTTGCACAGAAAGTCAGTGTGCTGTGGGGCAGCAGTTTCCTCCATAGCAACAACAGCAGCTTTTAGTGGCAGCTCCTGCTGTTTGGTGCAGGCTAAAAGGAGACTTTACGAATGCAGAGCCATCACTACCTGAAAGTGTGGCGCCACTGGAACAGTTCAGAGATGAGGCAGCCTGTCTGTGTATTATTAAAGGCAGGAGGATTAGGTGGATTCCGAAAATTTTGAAGACTAGACTTCTTTCAGGGCAACAGGATGTTATTTTCCAGGGAAAAACTCCGGGAGAGAAAAGATAGGAATTATGGGAAAGGCAGGACTTCCTAAGAAAGGCTGATATGGATGCCTCTTCTTTCTTTTTCCTAAATTTTCTGTTCTTGTCTACCTCTCCCCAAACAAGCTATCAAAGCTGTGACTTCTTTGCCCTTTCTGAGGCGAATCACTGCAGCTACCCAGGCCTCTATAGAAGCTTGTTTTGATGGTAAATGGTGGTCAATGATTGCTTAACCATAGAGGGATAATCGCAGTGTGCAGATCTGGTAGGACTGTTGGGTTATTTTTCTAAAAACCAGTAGTTCTTATCCCATTAAAAATCTGGAACAAAACTAGTATTTTGGCTAGACAGGTCAGTGTTTGACGTCATGTGGGGTGTTTCCGTTTCAATGAAAACAGCAATGAAATGTAAATCAGATACTTTAGAAGTTTTCTCCTCCTTGCTAACAATCATTCTGTTTATCCACTTGCTTCTTTGTCACAAAATCTGTTGATCCTTTCTTTTTGGTCTGGCAAAATCTGGAGTTGGAAATGTATGTCCTTGCGTACAAACTCTCATGTGCTCTGTTCCTGTGCTTTGTAACTTCTACTCCTGTGCTGCTTTCATTCCTACCTACTAGCCTTTCTCCCACTGAGGACTGTATAAATTCTTTGGAAATAATTAATGAAACTAGAATTTCCTCAACTGGTATTGAATTCAATTACTACTAGAGTCTGTGGCTTCAGAAGTGGAGATGGATATAGGTGACTTGATACCTCCTTCACCTCACTTCACCTGCCCGCCTCCTGGTCCCCAGGCTGCAGTCCTTTCTGGTGGTGGTTTGAAAACTCTGTTATCTTCTGGTACTGCAAAAGTGCTTCTATAAAAATTCAGTGTGACAAAAGCAGCCCTACAAAAGTTTAATTCTGGCAGAAGTGAAGTATCCAGGTTATCTAACAACCTGTTCATAATTTTTCTAACCTTCATAGTCAATAATCCTTCATTATTCTGTTTTTGGGTTTTGGTTTGTTGCAGGGGGTGATGTTGAGACAAGTTTGAATTACTTTTGTTTGTAAAGAGGTAGGCAGTACCTACAGAAATAAAAAGTAGTGGTTTTCTTCTGATTGTAAGCAGTTTCTCCTACTGTAACCATTTTTAACTTGGAGTCTCCAGAGGTAACGTCTTTACTCTTGGAATAGAACAATGAAACATACTTAGTAAAAACTTCTTGCACTGTATGTCAAGTTAATGGAGGGCCCTCTTCATGGTATATCTCTTAATAATCATTGTTTTATTCTTACGGTCAGCTGCTTCACAGTGTTTGTAGCATATGTGACAGCTGTCGGTAGAGTTCATCCCTGTTTCTTGGTCCAAAGTTGTTGAGGTTACCTATTAACTTAGTTGTTTCGTTACAAGTAATGTATTTCTTCATCTTAAAAAAAAAACTGCTTACTTCATAACTATTCCTCTTGCTCTAGCTTTACAGATAAGGCTCTTGTATCCTTCAGGGAGACAGCTGAGAGGAGAGCCAGCAGAAGTGAAAAGCATGAAGACCATCTGAAGGGCTGTGGGGTGGGTGTTAGGGCATGTGCTGGGCTGAGGCCTGAAGCTCAGTGAAGGATTTTCATGCATGTTGCTGAGCATTTTAAGTACTTGTGCAAAATGGGAAAATATACAGCAGTACTCATAAACCTTACCATCACCTAGCTATGCCAAAATACAGGCTTCTTTCTGAAGAACAGAAATTCTGGCCTCTGTGCAGAAAACACTGCTGCTTCGACTCTCATGGAGGCAATGATCAAGTGCACCCCTCCAGCCCTAGTGCTGTAGTTGCCATTAAGTTTTTCTTTTTTACTGAGAGGAGCTGCTGAGCATATTTTGGGCTTGTAGCTTCCTAGAAGTAAACACAGTTAACTCAGGATGTGCTTGGTACTTGATCTGAAGGTGTAGATTGACATGACAGGTAAGACAACTGGTGGCTTGCTACCTCTGCAAGAGTCTCTCCTTGTCTGTGTGCTTCCCACTTTTCTCTTGGGTTGTGAAGTAGTCATCATGTGTCACAGGGGGAGTTAATTCAGCTGCTTCATCAATTAGAAAACTAATTTGAAAACACTTCAGTCTCCCGTGTTATCTAACTGAAACGTCTCTCCTTGCAGCCTTGCAATTGCTCTCTAAAGGAGAGAGGAGGAAGGGAAAGCTACATTGACTTCTTCCATAAATTTTTAGCCATTAGTCCTGGTGCAGTCTGAAATAATACCAGTCTTGGCTGACTGTGACCTGATGGAGTGCCTGAAGGGGTCTGAGACCAGGGAAGGTATACTAGGAACACCTGGTATGGGAGAGGTCTGGCTGGACCTGCACCCCAAACCATTGGGGTTAAACTGATGATACAGGGTGAACCTGGCATACCATGTAGAAAGAGAAGTCTGTGTAGGTAGGAGTCCTCTTTTTCCGTTCTATTCCAGGTTAGTTTCTCTAACGAGCCAAAAGGGTTGATTGCAGGGATCTGAATTCAGTGATAACAACAGTTATTCCCACCTTTCCATATTCATACACTGTCTGGGACTGCTATTATTCTCAAAGTGATTAAAAACCTAAGGCAGGGAAAGGAAACCTGATTTTATCTTGTGGTGGTTTTGTTCTTTTTTTTTTTTTTCCCTCCTGCATGCAAGTATTTCCACAGCCTTATCTGACCACAATGGTACTTTTGCACAAATCAAATCTCCTCCTCACTGGTAACACTGAGATTTTAGCCAGGAGTCTGACCTGGGGCAGTTGACTTACTCTACCTTTGTTGTTCATTTTTGCCTCGTCACAAAAGCAGGCTGTTGGAGCACAACACTACCTTGCAACAGCCTTGTCAAATCCATATCAACATTTTGAAGTAGTAAAAGGTTTGTGGGTATACTTTTCTGTTAAACATAGATTTACATATATGAACAGCAGATGAGATAACTAGTAGTGGGTTTGCTTTGTTTTGTCTTTATAAAGAGAATTTGTAAAAAATGGGAAGTTGTAATTTCTTCTCCTGTTGTAAATCTGATGTGAAAATGAGTATATTAATAGCCTAGTCAGCTGATAGAACTGCCTTTAGGAATTTAAATGAACTTGCTTCATGTTTTCTCTGCTTTAGGGGAAAGTGGTAAGTGAAATACATTGTTCTAAACACAGTTAGAGTTTGATTTTCCTAGTATACAACACCTGTATTGTCTGCTTCCCCCTTTGTTTTGCTGCTTCTAATGGGTTTATCATATAAAGATTTTAGCTTCTTTTGACAAACAAGGTCTGCAGCAATCAATACACAAACTGTCCCTTAATCCATCTGAAGTTCTAGCTTCAGTGGGGACTCTGTTCTGGCAGATTCTTGGGTAGACTGACTTGGCACAGCAACAACCCCAGAATTACAGCCAGAGTTTGATCATCAGGAGAATTAACTCTGATAGCTTGGCTGCTTAATAAGCTGTTTAGAAATTACTGTGCTCTAGATGAGTGCAGCACTCTACAGGATTAGATCAATTATGGGGCAGAATTGTACTTTCAGCTTTCATAAGATAATTTTTTCTTCTGTCCTATAGTTTCTGCTCAGGTATCTTAGGTAACAGTTTCTCTTTGATAATGGGTAATTTGCTCCCAGCTGGGGTGACACTTGACTTCAGTTCTGCTTCTCCATGTATGGATCAGAATCACTGTTTAAGCTTTTGCCTCAGCTCCCTGGAGAGGGCTGTACTGTTTGCACTTGTTTATCTTGTACATTTGCTCCCTGTTGTGGCTGTATCCATCATTGCGTTAAATGTGAATCGAAATGTGCTTTCGACTTACAATGCACTGTGAGAAATAACTTGATGAAGTTATGTGAAATTGGAGCTACAGCACAGTATCTAGGGTTTGTCCAAGTGATGGCATGTGGGGAGAAGCTTGAAAGTTTGTTCTGCATTAGCCTTTCCCAGGTTTATTCCTGAGAATGGGTTAGTATGCTCATCCATAACTGAAGCTATGTAAAAGTTACCAATTTCTGTCACTTCATGGTACCTTTTATTAGCATAGCTTTTCACGAAAACCAACTGTGTTGTGGATATGTACTGGGCCAATGAGATGGGTTTCTTTTCAAAATGGCAGAGCAATATAACTATTTATAAATAAAATCTTAGCTATTTTTTAACAACTTGATCACATAAAGAAGTTTCTTCAAGTTACCTTATTTGTAGGGGAAGACAAGTGATGGTATTTTAACCACTCATACATTATACCTTGAATCTAAGAAATGTCTACTGTTACTCCTGACAATGACCTGCCAGTTAGAAAACACTTTTCAGGCTTTCTTCTGCTTTTGCTTGTATCTGTGCAACTCTGCTGTTTCTTTATTAAATTCTTCAAGTAAAGAGGACACGATTTGGCTTCACATCTGATAGTCAGGCATGAAAATACTGATTATTAATGCATGCACCAGAAAATTCACAGCCTCAAAACTAGCAAAGGCTTGGAAACTAGTTGTAGGTATCTTCCTGAAGGAAAGCAGAACAGTTTAGGAACAGCTGTAAAATGCCTGTCCTTTTTTCTGTGGGCTAGGGAATGTAGATGATCAGGCTTGTAAAGAGAATAGTTGAGACATTTGTGTTAAAAATTCTCGCTATTTTTAAGTATTCACCCGCATCCGTGCCAATTCTGTTAGGTTTTGTAGCTGTCTTCTGGGATGTAACAGTGAGAAAAGCAAGAGCATACTTCTCTTCTCCTACATCCTTTGCTTGATTATGAGAGCTTTTCTTAATTTTATGCCAAGTACAACATTCTGTTGAAAGAATATGAAGCATCATGAAGTGTTTCTGTAGGTACAACAGTAAAACATAACAGCAGCTGTTGCTGGAGAAACCAAGGGTTGATTAACAATTGCTGATGATATCACTTGGGCTTATCTGTATTAGAGGTTCAGTAATACAGGTTAGTGAATAGGTTATGCAAATATACAGTGATTTGCCGTATTTTATTTGAAATAAATAAAATGCTGCTTGGCAAATGGGAGCTCAGGAGCCTATTCCAAGCTTCGTGTCTGGTGGGGAACCTGACTACTACAAAGCAGAATAGTAGAAGAATGAACTCTTGATGTTGTCTTTTTCAACATAAATAACTGTAGGATAAATTTTCACTGTTTATGGATTTTTCTTGGCTTCACCTGAAGACCGAAGTGGTGATTCCAAGTGAAGATCGTGACCATGTTTTTTTGCTGTTCTGTAATGGCTTATCATAGAATGGTTTGGATTGAAAGGGACGTTTAAAGATCATCCAGTTCCAACACCTCTGCTATGAGCAGGGATGCCACTGACTAGAGCAGTTTGCCTGGGACCTGATCCGGGACCTGACTTGGCCTTGAACACTTCCCAGGATGTGTGTGTGATTGACAGCTTCTCTGGGCAACCTGTGCCAGTGTCTCCCCACCTTCTCAGTAAAGAATTTCCTCCTAACATCTGATCTAAACCTACATCCTTTCTGTTTGAAGGCCATTATCCCTTGTCCTGTAACTCCATGCAGTTTTAAGAAATCTCCAGCTCTCTTATAGGCCCTTTTTAGGTACTGGAAGGCTGCCCTAAGGTCTCCCTGGAGCCTTCTTTTCTCCATGCTGAACAAATCCCACTTCTTCAGCTTGTGTTTATCAGAGGCTCCAGCCTTCTGATCATCTTACGGATGTTAACTTTCTGTCCATCTTTAAGAAAGGCATGGGAAATGTTTCGATTGTTATACCAATTATTGTTAATAGTTAACAGTATTATTCCATTGGAATAGATCTGAACCTGGGTTAATCCAGCCTGAACCTGGTGGAGGTTGGAGTTTGATTGTAGATGATTTCCTGTTGTAAGCAAGACAAGGAAACAGCTATGCACCTTTTTAAGCATTGTTCCTGTGGGAGAGTGTCATACACGTAAAAAATTACCTGCTGAAGTGACTGAGCAGACTTTGGTTTAATCTCCTTAATTGGGAGAATTGGATTTTGATTTTTGGGGAGTTAGGTTATTTTCTTTTCTTTCTAATTTGTTTTCTGAGGTAAGTATTTGAATTAATTACAGTGAACACATCATGACTTTTATGGTTTTGGGAGGTCGGGCATGCTGAAAGTGAGGATTGCTGCCCAGTGGCAGAGAGAAGATGAGTGGTCAGTGGCTGCTGCTGCGTCTGTATCCTATTGTGTTCAACCTGTTCCCTCCTCACCTTCCCACTGTATAAGCATGGGCTCTTTGTGCCTTAACAGAGAACTCAGGATGAGCAGGATATACATGGGTTAGGTTTGGCTGGTAACAGATTCAAACACAGGTGACAGTTCCTACATGTCTTACGCTGACTATAGGAGAACAGGCTGTCCCCCTCTGAATTTGAGACTGTTAATTAAAGAGGTAACTGATAGCTTTTTATCTTACTTTACAAGAATCAGCTGTGAGAGTTGGCTTGTTCTGGTTCTGTGTTATTTGGCTGTGATGTTTTTATACTCATGCTGAAAACCTAATAATAAACCATTACCACTGCAAAGAAAGTGTTGTTTCTTTGCTGCTTGTATTTCCTGATGCTACTGAGACCCTTCAAACAGGGCTCACTTCTGAGATGCCCAGGTTATTTAAATGCATCATGGTACATGGATGGTCTCCTGGCCCTTGCTTCTTTTCTGAAATCCCTTCCTGCCCCTGCTCAGTTTTAGTATGGGGTCTTTTGGTCCCACTCCTATGCAGGAGCAACTGCCTCTATTTTCCAGCTGAGAAAGGGCAGGTATCTGGCTTGTTCTGCTGTCCTCAAAGCTCTTCTTTCATGAGCATCTTTGGATCTTTTAGTAAAAGTGAATATGTATTCTATCTAAGGAATAGAAAAATCAGCATAAGCATACTTAGTACATTGGTAATATGCACACCTGGACAAAATCAGAAAGCTTTCGTGCTTTTCCTTCTTCCCTTAATGAATGCCAGGAGAGCTGTGGGTTTGGGTCAGGTTCCTCCAAGGTTTGCAGTTTCTGCCATTATTCTTCCCAGGTTAACTTCCTCCACTGGGATTTCCCCCTTCCTCTGCCCCCCCACAAGTGTGGGGAGGAGAGGTGAAAGATTGCTTTCACAACCTGTGGGAGCCTTGGAGAGCGCAAGATAAAGCATTCTGCTGGTCAGTCTCTGGGTCTAACTCTGGCATGCCTCTTTGCCAGAGAGTGACCCAGCTCAATGGGCAGCCATCCAGCTGTACCAGCCCTGGTTTTGTCCAGGCATGGGACTAAGCTTTACCTCTGCTCTGGGTTTCAGCTCCTTGTGGATTCCAGAACACCAGAACAGAGAGTACATAACCCACATGCTTACTGGTGATGTGCACTAGGTTTGATGAGTAGTAGCAGGCAGAGGCATGATTTAATGCAATGCAGTTTTTCTAAATGCATTACTGAGATAAAATTGTTTCCTTTTTTGACTCTGTGAAGTAACAGGAGATGAAAAGGCAAAAAGGGAGAGCTCGCCATGCTGATAATTGTTCACTTCTTGCAAAGGAGAATTTCAGTATTAATTTGTTTTTCTACAAGCAATTTTCTATAAATCCTATCCCTGTGTGGTCAGGACAAGTAAAATCTGAATGTTTCTTTTGATATCAGATCCATGTGAGCAGGTAACACCTCGTTCTGTGGAAGAAAAAAGGAGTAGAACTTCAGGTCACCATGTCATCAAATGAGAAAGCAAATTAAGGCCTTTAAGAAAAAGGTTTGAGTTTAGGTGGATTTGGAAGAACATCTTTCTAGTTTATCCTCATCGTTTTTTTAGGAGAGTTGTAGATGTGACTGTGGAGTGAAAAAGAAGTTTGAACGGGAAACAAACAAAATGGTGTGGGATTTTGCTCCAGGCAGCCAAGGCCAGTTTTGCCAGTTAAGGTTTTGGGTTGTTTCTGGGGCTAAAGCCACTCTGGTCTCTTCCCACACAGGTGGTGCTGGCTGTGACCCTCGCTGGTGTGTAGCTGCACCATTCCACAGTGCTCCTGGGGACATGGATGTGTGTAAGTGTGCTCCTGACAGTGGTCCTCAGAGTTATGAATGAAGCTGGAGTCTTGGCTTGTGACTGAAGTTGTAGAAACCAGATGACCTTTGAGAATTTAAGTTGATGCTGTGTTTAAATATGCTTTGTAAAGCATTCAGGAGACTTGCTTTTGGAGCAGAAAGGTCAAAACTTTGATGTGCTGGTTGTGGTTGGATTGCATTTATGTACACTTAGATTCCCTCCCAGCTTCTTGCTTTTGAAGGATGAGGGACTAGCAAGTATTTCAAAGGTCCTGAGACTTTGCTGCTTCTTTTTTTGTATTTTTTTAGTGTTGACAGTGCAGTAATTAATGCAAAATTCACTGACAACAAATTGTTGTCAAAACTAGAAGAGGTGATGTCTGCTCAAGCCTGCAGTGTTTGTGCTTTAGTGACTCTCTGAATGTCACGTGGAGCAGGAACCACCGCATCCTTGTCATGGCTGCCTCTGCAAGTGTGGTACTTGTGGAAGGAGAGCAAAGACTCAGAGGACATATGAAGGGGAGCATCCTCACGAACCCTTTCGGGGTTGGTCTGTGTGAGCTGGTGACACAATAGAAAAGACTCTGGCTCAACTTTTACTAATAATAAATGGCCTCTGGATGATCTTAATGACAGCTCAAATATATAATTTTGAACACCTTCTGGATCCTTTTGAGGACAGTGATACATGCCCTGATAAAAGCTAGTGAAGGCCTTCCCTCTTGAGGAGTGATGACTCTTGAGTGATGTTACAGATGATTGTCAGTGAAGATGGTGAAGCAACTGAATGAGACAGGCATTCAGGAAGTTATTTATTGCAAGTCTGTTGAGAAATGAATTAAAGAGGGAATAAAAGTGAAACACTTCATGGAACATGGTTTGTGAAGTAATGAACAACAGGCAAGAAGTTGTGTGAAAATGTTCTGCGGAGGAGGTGGCACACACAAAACAGAGGATGTTTTTGCTATAGTGATACAACTTCAGTAGCTCGTAATCTAATTACTCTAAGTTCGAGCTGTTTATTCTTGCTTGTTTTGCAGCAGCACTGGGGATTTGTACCTTTTGACAGCAAGGAGGGAGGATGAATGAACTGAAAAAGAGAATGTATTTCACAGGATATTTTTTTTTTAAAGAATTTTGGTGGAGAATGCCAGGATATCACTGGCACAAATCAGAGATCCAGACTGATGAAGTTAGTACTCAAAACACAAAAATGCCTTAACGGCAGGTGCAAAATGCATAGTAGAAGTTTTGTACTGTCTTTGGTGGGCACTTCTTGAATCATGTCTGCTTCGATTTCATTTGATTAGCACCTACCACTGTGGACTTCTGACCCATGGTGAGTCCTTCAAGTGTTTTCCACAAATTATTACTGGTTTTTAAAAGAAAATAAATTCAAAAAGACATTTTCCAAATGTACCAAAAAAGTAATTCTTCACTGTTTTGTAACTTACCAATGGAAATAGAAGAAATGTTTCCAATGAACTAGAAAGGAATAGGATTTTGCTTATAAATAAAGAGAATTTTATTCCAACTGTTTCTTACCTGTAGAGTACGAAGGTCCTCTAGACTAGACTAGACTGTCCTTTCACTTGCATCTGTGCATTTCCAGAATATTTTTTTAAACACATAACTTCCTTGGTAATTTACAGGGGATAATGTGGAGTACTAGTAGAAATTGAATTTCTCTACAGAAGTGTATATTTGGCATGGCCATGTTCACTTTCAACATTAAGACATAAGAGCGGATAAGCATGTGCATCTCTGAACTAAGAGTGAAGTTTCAGTTAGAAAATAATTGTTTGTAGGTATATGTTATAAAGTAGAATGGCCCCTTCTTTAAGGAATATAGCTGGAATACAGCAGCTCATGTACAGCCTGCAAATGTTACATTACATCCAGCCTTTGGCAGGTCAAATGGCAGGTATAAATCAGTGCTTTCTTGGTCTAGTTTGAACTTTGCTTTCTGTGTAGTTAACAAAGATTTCCTTTAAAAGAAGGCTCAGAGTGTGGAAATGATTTTCTGACTTCAAGTATTGCACCACCTGTTTCTGTTTTCTGTTGGTGGTATCGTTGCTTTCTTGGGCAGTAAGTAATTCAGTGTAGAGTCTGTGTGTGTGTGTGTCCTGTCTCTGTTCCATCTTGTCCTTTCTCTTCCCTACACCATGCCAAAAAAACCCACTTTTAAAATAATATGCCAGGAATTGGCAGAGAGAGGTACATACTGCTCCTGATAATTTAAATATTACCTTTCTGTAGGATGAAAGGAGCTAGAGCCTCTGTTCTCCTTACAGATTGTAAGCAGAGTAGCCTTTCCTGAGATGCTTTACAGAAGTGAAGCACAGCTGAGTATAAGAGCTGGATGCTGCCTGACATTTAATGCTGCTGCAGCTCAGCTGCTCTTAGACATATAAGTCCTTCCTCATGCTGTGAAAATACACCATGCTGTTCTGGATACTGAGGGTTCTGAAGTTCTTAATACACAGTGGTATTATTAAAACTTGGGGGATTGATATTGTGAGAAGCTGACTTTGAAGGGATAAGGCTCTTCAAAACAAAAAGAAAATGAAGGAAAATAATTGAACTAGTTATTTGTACCAATGTCATAAGAGATGGTTTTACTATGTTTTTCCTTTCTCATTCTGTAGCATATCCTGGGTCTGTGGCAGCAGGTAGCCTGACAGGCTACCTCTGAAGCTATACTTCCATCAGTTGCTGAGGCTAGTGCACAAAGATGGACTGTTGTGGTAGGACAAGGCTCCATTGAAGTTACTGCTAATAAGCAAGCCAGCTCTGTTCGCTTCAGTCCCGTTCAAAACACAGGAAAAGGTTCAGTCTTTGCCAAACTTGAAAAGCTGAAACTATTAGAGAGGTTAAAAATTATTTATTTCGAGTGGGTGTAAAACATACTTTCAAAATAAACACTGAAACCACACCTGACTCTTACCACATATATTAATCATATTGTGTATGGGCATGAAGTACAGAAAATGTTGAGCTTTGTATTCCTTGGTTTTATAAATGGAGGTTTGTTCTAACTAGCATTTAATATAAGTAATGCTTAAGTACTGTCGGATACAATGCACCTTCTCATTATGTAGTGCTGCTCCACTGTAGCTTAGTTTTACTCCTGGCAAAAAGATACGGCACTTCTAATACCTCCCTAGTGCTTAAAAAAATTTTTTGAAAAATGAGGTAGTCAGAAGTGGGATTAATTTGACTATTCGGCTCTAAAGTGTACCTATACTTCTCTAAACAAAAGCTGATGCTAATCCTTGTGCAATAGCTTTTTGTGTTTCTGTAGCAAAATGTTCTCTTAGTTCAGTGTGCTTGTGTTCTGTAGTGCTGTACTGATTGTCATCTGCTTTTTAAGTACAGCTCCTTGGTGCACTGGGTTGTTCTTCTGAGAACAGTCTAGTGGTCCATATGCTTGGTTTCAATTATACATGCTTCTACAGGTGAATCAGTGTCCTACAGGTATAAAATGTTGGTATTCCCCAGCATGCAGTATGTGGGATTCAGGGGATTTTTTGTTCTTTTTTTTTTTTTTTATGCCTCTGAGTACGTACTCCTCCTGTACTTGTATTCGTCCATGTAAAAGCCAAGCTGAGCCTGGCGTTGTTTGCATGTGGCAGAGCTCTGCCCACTTTTCAGAGCTGGAAATGAAATGTGGGGAATTTCCCTCATAAGAATGAGTGTATTGCTGGGGAGCTGCCTCTCCTCCGTACTGCAGACAGATTTGCCTCCATCCTGACCTGCCTGTGCCTGGAGCCAAGGCTGCTCAGGGCACCACAGCAGTGATGACTTGCTGAGGTGTTCTCCACCATGCTCTGGTCTGAGACTCACTGCCACCATCCACGTCCTGCATTTCTGTCTCTAATGTATACCTGACCTCTTTGCTGTCCTGAGTTCTAGCTACATTGCTGTGAGAACAGATGTAGTGCAGTAGGGATTTTTTTGAAATCTGTATAAACGTTGGGTTTGATACCATGTTGTTACAACTCTTCTAATCCTGTGGTTCCTGACTGAATTATCATTCAATTAGAGTCCATGTGGCTCAGTTGCTGAAGCAACAATGACAGAGTTGTGCTGTGTTGCTTTTGAGGGTTTTGCCCTCCTTTTTTAGCTTAAATACCGTATTAGTGGAGTCTTTGTGTCTTCTGGTACCGCTGTGCAGCAATGAGATCTCCATCCAAATCTGAGGTGTTTCTGTCTCATTTAGTGTATTGTTTGGCAGATTTTTCTAATTAACCATGTTGAAGAATAAGCAGTCTGGGGAAACAAGCTTGCCAACCTTCAAATAGTAATTCCTGGAAAGGGATGCTGGTTGCACCCTTTCTGTCTTCATGGAGATACTCAATAAGGAAAGAGTTGAATTGGTGGTCAGCTGCACTTGTGCAGTCAAAACTCACTTGTTCAAGATTCCTTTGGGCAGACACAAACATGCTCTAGCTGGGTCCTTGCAGACTCTCGAGATCCAGCAGGGTTTATTAACTTGGGCTTACTGCCAAGCAAATGCAACTCTGGTGCTCCCACATGAAGTCCAAGCAGTTAAAGCCTGCCAAACATGAAGAGTGCAGATCTGTGTCCAGCGCCGTTCTTGGATCCGGGAGCTCTAGAAACACGTTGTAGATATCTGAACATATGGATCAGCTTGGGACCATCAGGACTCATTAGATCAGCCACAGTTTCTGCCCTGTTAACCTCAAGCTTGTTTGTTTGTCTGGTTTTAGTTCGGTTTTTATTAAGGTTTTTTAATGTTGTCGTTGTTGAGGTGTGTGTTTTTTAAAGCTTTTGACTCTTCAGTTCTGGGGAAGTTTATTAGCTTGATCAGCCTCAAGCTCAACTAAAACTTTTTGCATGTGCAGTATGGCATGTAAGGAGCTTCTTGGAAGCAAACTGCAGAGGCACTGAGTGTGCTGAGCAGGAACCAGCTCAGGGTTCCTGAGTCAGAGCTGCTGATCCTAAACTGACTTTTAATTTCTCTGTGCTATGATTCCAGATTCATTTTGCAGTGAAACGTTATGCAAATGTTTCCACTGTCTGCTTTCTCACAGCCTTTATGAGCCATGATAGTGATGCACTCACCATTACACCCAAAGTATGGAGTACTGGGTGGACATTGTTGGTTAGGACTTGTATTTGGTTTTGTGGTCTATGTAGCCATGGTACATACACTGAGAGAATATGTTTAATAACTGCAGTTGTTGGGGTAATTAGCTTTTCTGTTTGGATTTGAAATTGCTTTCTAGAAAATTTGCAGTGCTTGGTGTAACTCAAATATTTTAAAGACTATATGCTAGACAGTCTCTGGATTGTTACAGTGTTTGAAATTAATTAATTTTCCTCGCAAAATTCACCAATGCTTGCTTAATTTTCCAAGCAAAAGGTCATGCAGCTCTTTTTTTTTTTTCATATGCAGGTGCATCTGGGACAAGTGGATATAAAATGCCCCATCACAGAGTGCAGCGAACACCTGGATGAAACAACTGTCCTCTATAACCTACCCCATGACGACATCATCAAGTATAAATACTTCCTGGAACTCAGCCGCATTGACTCCAGCACCAAGCCATGCCCGCAGTGCAAGCACTTTACAACCTTCCGGAGGAGAGGCCACATTCCTACCCCTGCCAAATTGGAGAACAAATACAAAGTGAGCATGCTTGCCGGGGCTGTGGGTTAGATGACACTGCAAAAGTAGGACAGCATTTGGTGAGCATTAAATGAACTTTTTTGTTTCACTGGAGCTGTGTGCAAGCTGTGATTAGGAATATGAACCTGTAGTACATCATTAATTAAGTACTTAATTGACTTCTAGCAGTTCAAGCAGTTGAACTCTTCAGCCTGTATTTTTTTTGGTAGATGGCATAATTCTGTCCTGACATACCTTTTAATTTAAAGAGTGTTTTCTTTCTGACATGCAAACAATATGGTCACAGTCAGAAGAGACTGGGAAAGGGGAGTTACCACTATAACCGATAATTTTAGACACACAGCTTGTCAGTTTTCCCTGAAACTCTGGGTGGGTGGGTTCTGGGCATTTACAATGTTAGACTGTTGGCTTTGCATCTTCCTTAGTAACAGAGCTGTAGTCTGTCCTGCTTGTTGATTCTGATTTCTTCACTCCCTTACCAGAGGTTATACATTACTGTAGTCTCATCATTCACAATGCAAAACTTTGAGAAATAGAGAGGAAAAAAACCCACTTCTACAGCATTTCTTTTCATAGAAGAGTTATTTATACTGTTATTTTAATCAAAGATAAAAAGCAAGAATTTAGAAGAAGCTTTGAGCTGCTGAAAGTCCATCTAAGTTTCAGAAGACAAGAGTTGTCTGCAGCACCATGTTCTATGTTAGTTTTCCATCCGGTTATTAGATTTGTTGTGGTTAATTTCATGATTGAGCTGGCCTTTCCTGGACAAACCAGTTCTCCTCAGTAGGAGTTTAGATGACTGTTTAGATAGCCCTAATTACACAGCATAACATTCAGCCCAGTATGAAGATTAAAAGGTGGAAGGTTGTGTATTCACTGGAGTTGAAAAGTTGGGAAAGCTAATTCTGAGTTATGAGCTATTTGTGCGTACCTGTGTAGGGCATGAATTACATGCCACGCTGTCCGTTGGACTCAGCGTTTTCAGATTTTCGTCATCTTACATTAAGGTGGGAAAAATTTGAAACTGCAAGTAAAAATCCTTCTGCCCACAGCTATTCTCCTTCACCCATGTGTTTCATCATGACCACACATCAGATGTAATCCAGGGTAGATCAGAGCTTGTAATGCTTTGGCAGCTGCCCCTCTTAAGGTGTCAAGAGGCTGTTAGTGTCCCACAAGTGTGGGTCATAGGTGGTGTAGCTGTTGTATCAGGGGCCTGACAGATCTGAGAACATTCCTCAGGGTGTAACCAGTGCTCTTTCATGAGTTAAAATGCTACAGTTAAAATGTTCTCAACAACTTCCGTACAAACCACAATCAGAAGGAAAGGGAGACTGTGTGATACATAGTGCAAGCCGGAAGCAGTTCACCGGTCATGTGGTGATTCAGTGTGTGTACCTGTGATCTGCAGAGCTTAAATCTCCTGGGACCAGACTGGCAAAATTTCTCCTTTGAGCTGAGCCCGGGTGTTATGTGCAAGAATGTCTAGTTGATGCTAGTCAGAAATATAATTGGGAAAATGCTAGCAAGCAGTATGGATGATCGTGGTCCCCAGGGCTTCAACATACTCCCTGAACCTCAACTGTTTTCTGGTGTAGGTACAGTTTCAGCGATTTATTTTAAGCTTAGCACAAGGAGAAGTTTTGTTGCAGGGAGAAAGTTTAAAAACATGACTATATATGACACGGAGTATATATGAGTAATTTACATACACTCATAGCTGTGGACCAATATTATCTGTTTTCTTAGGTTCTTGTGTGATTACATGTACACATTGTGTATTGGATTTTAGGCTCTTTGGAGGCAAAGACTGATTTTCTTTTGTGTATAGCATAGGAGACATCTGACTGAAGGCTTTTGAGGCTGCCCTGTTCACATGCAAGCAATATAAACAGCAATTGCACCAAGTGAATTCTGCACTAGCACTGCAAGTGTTGGCTTCAAGAGAACTGAGTCATGTGTGGGGAACACGTACGCACAAGCCTGCTGGTAGGATCGCAGCACGGCCAGTACACTCACTCTCTTATACACTGCAAGGGGAAAGCACTCTAAAATCCAAGACTTTGTTTGAACAGATACTTTAAAAATGTTAATGCCATTCCTAAAATTTGATACAGTATTTAAAATTACAAATAACATGGAAATTTAAAGAGGCAGCAAAGTTGTAAATTAATTTTTCTTATTATAGCTGATTTGTGTCAGCTAAGCTGATCTGGGTCCAGCAGTTCAATTGGCTGAGATTGAAGTCCTAATGTACTAAGCCTGGAAAGTTAACATGTATATTTGAGGAAGAAGGAGGGGAAGAAAACAAGAACTTGCTATCCAAACCGTTCTTCTACTGTTGGTGCCACTTAGGGCCACACAGAACAGCAAGAGAATTACTTAACTTTCTATATAAAATACTTTTATCACAAATGGATCCAGCATTAACTCAGAAAATTTTATTGCCCTCTCTTATATGTCCTGAATTGAGAGTGTAATGGGGTTGCAGACAAGACCCTAACAAACCTTTGGTCAGAGCTGTTATGCAAAAGTGCAATGGAAATGGCCAAAAATGGAAAAATTGCTGGTTGAGTTCCTGTGCATGGAACACATAAAGGTTTCACAAGAGTAAGAAGACTTGTTCTGTGAGGAAGCTCTGGCTTTTGCTTGTTAAAATTAGTTTTTGGACCTGCCAGTTGCCATGGAGAAGCAATACTCTGCTCTCTGAGATTCATAATGAAGTTTTCCTGTTCACTTCTGTCAGGAGACACAGTCACATAAAAGGAGGACTTGAGTGCTTGGCTTTGTAAATATAAATGTTTTTTCAATACAGTCATTACACAAACTATTTTTCGTTTGAACTACTGAAGAGTTTCTGAAAGCTGTTGTTCTAGAACTAGCAGGAATTTGTAGCAGCAGAGATGCTGTGATAGAGCTGATCTGTTAGCTCCCCACTTTTGGAGCAGATTTTAACCTTAAGTGGCAGATATCTTCATGGCTGTACATCGCCTCAATCTACCTTGAGCCTCCGCTGCTGCTGATGTGATTTTGCCGTGCTGTCCCTCCATGCTCTCAGCTGTTTATTCCTGCCAGCCTGCTTTTGCTTATATTGATGTTGTGGTGTCACACTGGGAGCTGGATCAAAGATCAACCCTAAGGGGGTACAAAATTTGTTTGTTTTGTAGTTGCTAATTTTCAGCTATTTCAAGAGAGGGGTATGGATTGATGATGAGGAGAAGGAAGCTGTTTTGGCTAGAGCTCGTATTTATTTTCAAATAAAGTGACAGTATCTGCAGCTAGAGGCTGTAATTCATGTAATCAGTTAATTGCATAATTAATTTGGCCATCCTGTTACATAGCCGCTGTTCCACCAAGCAGCAGAAAATCCCACTAAGCTTTTTGTACCTTCATGTTCTAGGAATATTTTTCATTTGCAGTTTTGCTATCATCAGGTCACATTGAGTGGTGTTCTGTCTGGAAATTACCTATTAGTTTTGAAAAGTCTTTTCCTGTGAGGTGAGGAAACTGATAGATAAAGTAGCTTGCAGTAAATAGGCTTGCTAAGAAAATGGAAAATGTTACCCTCAAAGGTCAGTGTTTCAGAAAGCTGAGAACCAAGAGAGAACACAAAGTTGTGTAATCTTTTCTATTTCAAGGGAGACGGATCTCCAGATGGCATAGAAGTTTGTGTATATATCCATCCTCTCAATTCTAATCAACAGAAATAGAAATCATAAAGTTAGTGGAAAAATGTGTGAGGAAAAACATATTTTAGAAAACATAAGGTTAGTGTTTTGGAGTTTTGCAGATGTAGTTTGTCTACTTTGCTGGACTAGAATATATTTTACTCTGTGTTCTTGCTACGGTGATTTCATGCACAACTACCGAAGCATGAATCAAATCATATTTGACTTTTCTTTCAGAAAAGCACAAAAAAAGTGGAATAAGAATGTGAAAGACTGCTGTAATTGCCCTGTTCTGTTTCTTAAGCACAGGGCATCATGCTGCATCCAAGTTTGAATGGTTTTAGAAGTTTGTTTTGCAGCCACTAGTTCCAAGAAAAATAAGGTTCATAACTACTTAAAGGACATAGTTTTCTTTTCTTGCTTCAGTTATGCTCAGGCAGCATTGAACCACAGAGAAGTGAAGTGGCCCATTCAAAATATAAAAACTATTTACGGGTTCCGTTTTGAGGAAGGTGCTGTCAGGGTGACAGGTGAAAGAGGAAACGGGTAATGAAACATAGAGTTCTCACTAGTTCAGTTAGAGCCATTTGTGGTAAGAAGTGTTATTTTGAGTTCCTGTGGTTATAGCCTCATCCTGTATTTCAGTACTTTCTGATTAATGTATTTGGAAACACCTGATGTCAGTGTGTGTGTGTGTACATTTAAATATATATCCTGGTGGCTGCTGTATTGCTTTTGATGCCTTAGGATTTTAGCTTTTATATTTTCATATATTTGTAATCCTGCAATTCTTTAGTGTATAACTCTGAGCTCCATATAGAGTGTTAGCAACTGCTTCCCCATTTTGGTCAGACACAACAATTCCTCTCTAGGCCTGAGAATCCAGGACACCTCACTGTCTCAGGCTCTGAGAAATGTAAACAAAAGTGAGTTTGGGGGGAGCAAACTGGGAGAATGGGACTCCACTGCCTGAAGCTGTAATTGGACAATTAACCTGTGATATGCAAATGGACAAAACTTATATCTGTCCCAAAAACCTGTGACTGTTGTACATCGTGAGTGTAGTCTCTGCGAGACTCCTGCACTGCCTAAGGTGTACCCTGGGAAGGCCTTTCAATAAATACCTACCCTTTATCCTTTCACTCTATCTAGCCTCTGTTCCAGGTTAGCCTCTACAGGGCATCACTTTCACTTATATACATGCTATAATAGAAAGATAGAGTCTGCAATTAATTTGTCAGATATTCACCAAAAAACAAACCCACAGAACTCGTGTTTTAAATTAAGTTGCCTTTTTTTTTAAGGAAGAAGCTTTAACTTGCAGCTTCCTGACCTGTTGATTTGGGTTTGTGTTTTTTAACATCCATGTTGTATCTCAAATGTCTGAGTACTGCAACTGATAAAAGCTTTCAGGCTGTAGAACATTCACTTGTGGCTACAAGCTCCGTCTTTGGCAGAGGCATAGCAAATACTGAGCACTACAATATGATGCTTGCTGTAATCTGTCTTCCCACCAGTAGGACACTTTGACATGTGTTGTTGAAAGACATAAATTCAGTGCTGGGAGGGAGGGAGGGGATGAGAAAAAGGAGAAAATAAAGACATAGAGATATGGGTTAGGATAGGTTAGATGAACGTCTTGTGCATATTGGTTTTTAAAGTATTGTGGAAACATTGGTCAGTGCTCTCTGTGTTAGTTTGGTTAGTAGCAACATATATATATATCATTCTTAAGGTTCCTCAGAGCAGGAAATTTCCTTTCTGTTAAACTGGTTTTATTAGGAGAATTCATCTGGGAAGCAGAGATGCAAGTTAGTCTATTTCCATTGATTCAGCATCTTGGCCACTGGCTCATTAAATTTGAGATGGGGCACCAGTTGTATTTTGTATTGCTTTTGTTTTATACTTCATCATGGCCTTGGACAAGTTTTCGAGTAAAAAATAATAATGTTTGTTATCCACATATTTCAGTCTTAATGTGTCGTTTCCCTTTAAACAAGATGTGGTGATTGCACATATAAATAATTTTGGCTAGCCCTGGCAAAATATGTAAGGGAGATCAGAGCACCTACTTTGGACTCCTAATTGTAGTCAAGGAAGCATAACACCAGTTGTCACCACTCAACAGAAGGGCACAGCAGCTGATGGGAGTGAGACTTGAGAAATACGTTTTGGGGACTTCACACATGACTACACTCTAGGATGTAGTTTCCTGAGAAGCGCCCTCACACCGTGCGTGGTCAGCACAGATGTCTCCGTGGTTTGATGGTGAACCAAGTCCGGACGCAGATATAACCAAAAGCTCTTGGTTTGGCTGGTTGAATTCCTCAGTCCCATCCATCAGCTGGGTACAAAGCCAGGGCAGTGCCAGACATGGACTGCAACTGGAGATGGTGGACAGGGCTCAGCAGTCGTTTGAGAGGCAGAGATGTTGTCATCTTTCAGGCTGAGATGTTTTGCTGCCAAACACAGCAGAAGTGAACATGTTGCAGGAGCCTGGATGTGCCTGAGTCTAGTGTGGCTTCTACTTCTTGCTTTCCTTAGTCATGATCCAGGCTGGAGGCCTGTCTTTTGTCAGATAAGCAGCTGCAATGTGCCTCTATTTATTACTCCTGCAAACACAGCAGCTGCCATAGCTTTTCATAAAAAAAAAATAAGCAGGCTATGGAAGAAGACATTATGATGATGGTACCTGTTTGACACAATGATTTAAAACTGAGGGAGTGGAAAGAGTAGATCCTTTCTTAATTTGAGTATGGCTTGTGGGTTTTGCCATTAGGTGTGGTCTGTAGCAAGTGGGCTGTTTGGCACAGCCTCAGCTTGCCTTGACGCAATCAAGAGTAAAAGGAGGTGCCTGACTTCCCGTTGGTAGTTGTGGCTCTTGGATGAGAGCCTTCCTCATGGTCCCTTTTCCCAGGACCATTTCTAATATAAGCTTCATAACTGATGCCGAGTTCTGTAGAGCCCCTTCAGAAGACCAAGTACTTTCTGTAAGAGCCTTGGCAGTGCAGTTTATTCCTAGCAAAAGACAGATCTACTGCACTGGAAACTCAGCTAATTTTTAGGTGTTCTCACAAATGTATTGGAGGCAGCTGAATAAGCTTTCTGGATTCTGCCTTTTGTCAGTTGAGCCACACAGTCACTTTGGGAAGTAGTGCCCATGATTAAACCAAGCTACTTGTGCTTCATTTGATTGAGGCCTTTCCCGGCTTTAGCAATTACTTCTGTATTTTCTCTTGTTTAAAAAGGAAAAGAACTAGCTAGCTTCCACAATTTCTTGTGTTTTTAAAACAGAGCCTCTGAAGCATGTTAAATCTTTGCTGGGCAGCTGCTCTCTTAATTGAAGAGCAGTGGTTTTAAAACAGGCTTTCTAGTTGTATCAGCACCCAGCTTGCAAATGTGTGGTGTTTTCTCATTTGTACAGATCCAGTGTCCATCTTGCCAATTTGTCTGGTGTTTCAAGTGCCACTCTCCCTGGCATGAAGGCGTTAACTGCAAAGAATACAAGAAGGGAGACAAGCTGTTACGTCACTGGGCCAACGAAATCGAACACGGGCAGAGGAATGCCCAGAAGTGTCCAAAATGCAAGGTGAGCTGCTCTCCCTTGGCTTGCAGGTAGTGGCTTCAAACTGTTCAAATATACATTTAAAATAAATATTTGTAGCTCCTGCTCAGCATTGGAAATGAAATTCACACTTGCTGTGCAGTTTCTTGTCAATGACCCATTGAGAAAAACAGGTCAGATTTTTTTGCTGGTTCCTGCACTGATTCTGCAGAACGTCTACGTGTAAAAGAAACATCATGGAAACTATTAAGAGGGGGCTTTGATGTATGCTTAGAATCATAGAAATGTTTGGGTTAATTAATTACAGAATAAATTAATCCTAAAATAAAGCTTTAAAGAAATGGAAAGCTTTAGGGAAATACAGTGCCCTTTGTCAGGTTTTCCGAAGAGTTTTAGTGTATTCAATGTCTGAGTAAGGCTGGAAATACTCTGTCAACAAGTTAACTAAGGGAAACTAAGACTTGGCAAAACTGTAAGTTTTGTAGGATTGAATGTTATTTCTTCACAAGCTGTACCTCAAGGTGGGACTTCACAGGCCACCCCTCAAGTGCTATGTCCAGTTCTGGGCCCTTCACTTCAAGAAGGACTTTGAGGTGCTGGAGCGCATCCAGAGAAGGGCAACAGAGCTGGTGATGGGTCTGGAGCACAAGTCCTGTGAGGAGTGATTGAGAGGGCTGAGGTCCCCCCTGAGCCTCCTTTTTAGCCTGGAGAAAAGGAGGCTGGGGGGGACCTTTTAATTCTCTACAATTGCCTGAAAGGAGGCTGTAGCCAGGTGGGGGTTGGCCTCTTCTCCCAGGCAACCAGTGACAGGACAAGAGGGCATAGCATCGAGCTGCACCAGGGGAGGTTCAGGCTGGACATCAGGAGGAATTTCCTTACAGAAAGGATTGTTAAACATTTGAATGGGCTGTCAGGAAGGTGATGGAGTCACCACCCCTGGAGGTGTTTAAGAAATGACTGGATGTGACAGTGCCATGGTCAGGTGACGAGGTGGTGATCAAAGGTTGGAGTTGATGATCTCAGAGGTCTTTTCCAACCTAGATGATTCTCTGAAGTCTTTCTCATTATTAATTTTCAACACTGAAATGCAGTTCTACACCATAAAAATGTCATCAATCCCTTCCGAGATCAGACATGTTTCCCACTAGTCAAATAGGATGCAACAGCCCTGCACACCCCTGCCCCAGTTGCCCTTAATGAAGACTGCTGTTAAATTTGTTCACTATTTTTTTCACAGCTACCAAAAGAGTAGTAAGTCAAAGCTGGAGTGTTTTGTAGAAAGTGGATATTGAATGGGAAGATTTACTTATAAACATACAAAGTATATGTCACACTTTGAGCCTTACACTGTTCAAATAAGAAAGTGTTGATCAGTTTACTAAATATCATATTTTGGTCTTTGAGAAAGAAATGCCTGTGATGTCATAGCTTGAAATTGAAAGATTTCAAAACACTGAGCAAAACTGAAAAGCTCTGAAATCTGCAGCTGGTTGTTTATCCTTCCTCCTGCACACATGTGACCTTTTAACAGAGTTTTTACAGCTTGCTTTTTGGTAAGAGTTGATAGGTTTGAGTCAGCTCTAAAAATGTTCACTCTCTGGGAAGTCTTAAAGTGAAATACTTTGTTCCTTTTAGAGTGGGAAGAAGTAGGTATTTTGATTTTAATTGTTTGATTTGTGTCCAGGTTCAGATTTTATGACAATGGGAATGATGTAACTTGAAATAAATTGTCTAAAACATTAAGAAAGTGGACCAAGCAAAAAAATATGAGTGTGGAGAAACAGGGGTGGTAAGAAGGTTGATAGCTGAAAAGAGAAAGGAACTAAAACTCCTAAGTCTAACATTTAGCCTGAATAAGTTAAAATTTAAAATGCCACATTTAAATATTGAACTCTTTTCACCATCTTCAAAACAAAAGGCTGGACCCTTGAAACTTACGTGGCTTGTTGCTAATTCTGAAGCATGAAGTTGCATGAGTTTGGTTGCTAATTTAAAAAATTCTTTAGGTTTCTTTTCTTAATGAAAGGAAAATAAAACCTCCTCCATGGTGGGAAGCAGCATGGAAACTTATGAAATTAGCACAGAAAAAGAACCTCTGTTAAATTGTCCCTGGTAATGTGGCATTGTAAGTGAATATTGAAGAGGGAATTCAACCTTTTTATAAACTATGTTGCTACCCCAACTCTTGATACTTTTTCTTCAAAGATGAAAAAAGTTCTTCCTGCCTACAATCTCCAAAATGTTTCTCTCAACACACTGTTTATTTTTAAATCAAATCTATAACATGCAAGTAATCAACAGTACCACTTAGCCAACAGTTAGTTCAAAAAATACATCTTTGAGTAGTTCAAAAAATTACATCTTAAGCAGTATTCTTCATGATGCCTTAGGATTTTAGCTTTTATATTTTCATATATTTGTAATCCTGCAATTCTTTAGTGTATAACTCTGAGCTCCATATAGAGTGTTAGCAACTGCTTTTCCCATTTTTGTCAGACACAACAATTCCTCTCCAGGTCTGAGAATCAAGGACACCTCACTGTCTCAGGCCTCAAGAAGTGTAAACAAAAGGGAGTTGGCGGGGGGGGGAGCAAACTTGGGGTAAATGACTTCATTACCTGAAGCTATAATTGGAAGATTAATCCCCAATATGCAAATGGACCAAACTTCCATGACCCGTTGTCCATTTTGGGGTGTAGCCCCTGGGTGGGCTTCGTCTGCCCTGAATGTACCCGAAGGCCCTTCAATAAATATAACCGCACTTTATTCCCTAAATTTTGTCTGGCCTCTGTTTTTAGGTAGCCCATTAAAGCATCATTCATCAAATCTTTAGTAGGTGTTTGGGCACGTGGGGAATAAACATTCTGACAGTTAACAATTTGAAGTCAGGAGGATTTGATCTAATACTTATCTGCCTCTCTCTCCCATCCATCACTCCCTCCAAAACCTGTATATAAAATAACATTGAATCAGATGATAATCCTATTTCCGAATAAAATAAAGAGTGACAGAGAAAATTATTTTTAATGTACTATTTGATTTATCTGTGTTCTAGCTCCACAGAGGCAGTGTTTCAGGTGAAAACATACTTTATTTTTAACCTCTTCCACATTTTGGTTGAAAATTTGCAGCAGCCAAAATAGACAGATTGAGGGAAAGTCAATATTAAATTGTGTCTGAAGATATTAGTATTTCATCTTTACACTAAAACTGAAATGAATGGAAATTAAAGGTAGAAACTTAAGCAGAGTTACAATTTCTTTACTGAAGTAGTTTGTAAAATTACTGGTAACTTCCAAAGTATGATACTGGTAACAGTGTAAACTGTGACCATATTTTACAGATAGCTCCTGGAGATAATTATTTATACACACAGATACATACACACACATTCCCTTTTTAGCTGTACCACGGAGAAGTCGATTTCATTATCTTGTCTGGACATGCAGGTGAGAAAATCAAAACACTCTACGGGCTATGTGTATACAGAGGCAGATCCTTAGGCAAATACTCACAAGTACTTCAGTGCTTTGGCTAAGTGATTTGAAAGAACATAATCCTTTGTCATGTGAATGTAGCAAGGGCTGTTAGATAAGCTTAAACTTGATTACTTTTTCCTGTAGTGGGATACAGTTTTAATGCATCTAATAGGAATAGCGCATATTTTCCTGGTCTCTCCAAGATGTGTTTATATAAGATAATAAAAATGTTATACACTGTCCAAATACTTAATTGTAGATTCATGTTGTGACTGTCAGTATGGAAATAAGGAAAAATGCTACTTTTTAAAACTGTATCTTAAATTAATTTCAACTTCTTTTTTTTTAATAGAGCCTTTTCCAAATTTACTGTACACTATTTTGAGGGTCAGTATAGACCATTCTTCTCAACGAGACTTGTCCAAAAAGTGCTAGTCTTGTTCTAGAGTAAGTTGGCAAATAAGTGCAAATTTTCTACATGTTATTTGATGTCATTTGCCAAAATTTATATTATTATTTGTCTTTCCCTAGTACCGTTTTTGGGGGTTATTTTTTTACAATTTCTTGGTATGTTTGCAACAAAATGCTTTTGTTTTCACAAGTGTTTTTACAGTACAGCAGACCAAGGAAATACTCCATGTTGGTGTTATCTTACCAGATTTCAAAAGCAGCACTATCTGAGGAAACACCACATAGCAGCTCTAACTTAGAAGGCTTTGAACAGCAGCAGAAATTTAAGTAAACAAGCATGTCAATGCAAATAAAGGAGCGTGTATTTCTTATCTCTTCTGATTCATATAAGCGTTATCAAATAATTCAAGGCATAGTTTTTGGAAGCGCTCTGCAAATTAATTCTTGTCCTCTGGAGGGAGGAGAGTGCTTATTTGTGTACAGAGGGATCAAGCTGTAGGGATCAAGCTGTGCAGGTGTTCTTCAGGGGTGGAGGAGACATGGCCACCCATCCTCAGAACTCTTGGCAATGATTTCCCTAGAAGATTTCTACGAGAGGGCTTGTAACATGCAGAGCGGCTAAAGCGAGGGTCTGAAACAGCCGCTGTGCTACTTCAGTTGTCTGCTTAAGACTCCGAACTGGATGTGTTCTCCCTTGGTGTGTAGTTTTCACCCCTGTTGTTCTGGGAGCCACGCTTGGGTTTCTGAATGGCTAATCCTTGCCCTGTAAGGTGTGCGTACATCTCCGGTTTTGGGCAGGCCGTGGGTGCAGGATGAAGCCCGCAGCTCTGAACTGCGCGGAGGCAAAGCTGGGCTCGCAGCTTCCCCAGCAAGCGGCGTTCCTGGCCCTGGGGCTGCCTCTTGTGTGCCGTGGTACTGCCAGCGGAGCGGGGACGCTCGTGCTGCCTGAGCCATCGGCCATTGCCTGCTCAGCGCACAGGTTTGTAATCCATCTCTGACGGTGCATTATCGGGAGGCCACGGAGGCATGTCCGTGTGAACCGGAGCTGAAGTTGGTCTGGTGAGATGCCGTGTCTCAGGCTTGAAAGCAGCCTGACCAAATGATACAAAGTTCACCTGGCACTGTCGGTCTGCAAAGCATGTGATAGGGAGTCCAAGCCCTACATCTAAGGTTTGTGGGGGTTTTTACTTTGTTCTTTTAATCAAGTGTGTCCTCACTGGAAAAAAGCAAAATTTTTGCAATAAAAAGGTATAGGCGAGTACAACTGGTTGTTCCAGATTTGCAGCATTTGAAGCAGATGAGTATTGACTAAAATATTTTTATGGTTTGCTTTTTGAAGAAGCAAACATGAAGTGCATGTAGTTGCAGTATTTGTCTGTAAGAAAATAAATCCTTATCAACTTCTTTCATGTTTCAAGAGGACAGTATGTCTGGAGAATTTAGGGCAGGAACAAGCAGACTGAAAAGTGACTTAGGAGTAATGCATGACTAACTGGAGCTGGTAGGCTGCTAGGGAAGCATGGGTAGAAGGATGACAGGCAGTTTCTAAGAGGTAGATATTTCTGAAATATGTGATTGGTAGAACATAAAAGGCTGTTGCTAGCATCTCCTTGAAGTTCTTACTACCAATAAAAATTAATTTATTTTTGAAATGTGAAGTAGTTTTGATTTGCATCTAGTATTTTTACAGGTTCCAGGATTCTACAGAATTACAGTGAGGATGAATGGTAATTTAATTGGGTTGGTAAATTAGAGAAGAGAGAGGAGAATTCAACAGTCTTGATTCAAAAGAAAATAAAGCAATCAGTTAATTCTCATTAGTCACAAGATCTAGTTCCCTCATTTACATTTTTAAGATAGAATCAGCAGATGAGGAAAGTTACCTTTTAAATTACAAAAGTCTGTATAGTTGCTGTCTGAGTTTGTCCCCTGAAAAATTAATTTCAATTAAATTTTAAACTTAATTTGTTAAAACACATTAAGTCACTATTAAAATTCCTTCATTTCAGTTCAAGTTCATCTGAGGATTTACACTAAGTAAACTATGGCTCCATAAGTGGAGTCAACATTTTTTTTCTCATGTAACCTGGGAAGTAAGAAGTTTACTGACGGTGTAATGTCCCTTTTAGAAAAAAAACAGTATATATCTTCTGAAGTTATGTTTAAGTTGGTGTAATATTGGGTAGATGTCTCCTTCCATTTTGCCTGCTCTCAGTGCTTAACTCTGAAAGTTTTGAAGTCAAGTGACTTACAAAGCTCATCAACAATGGTGTTTTCTCAGGTGCTTCTGGAAAACAGGACACCTGTAATACAGCAGAATTCCTTGGGGTAGAGGGGGATGTTTGCTTGGTCAGACAAATTTTAAGTCCAGTAGAATACTTGCCCACTGGAAAGCATTTTTTTTAATAGCCCAGTTCTCTCTTTTGTGAATGTCTTTCCCCTCCTTTGTGTAAAAGCAGCATTTGAAAGCATAGAAATGCGAATTCTGAGATCACTACTGTGGCGCAGGGATGCTGGCAGGTGTATCTGGAACTGCTGTTACCTTTGTAACTCTTTTACCACGAATGTTGCTGGTGGAAAGCATCACTTGGTTACATGTGTAAAGTGCCAGTATCAGTAGATGCTTGGGCGAGCAAGGTGAGATCCCAGATCACCCCTGATCAACACCAAAGAACGGATGCATTTGACCCTCTCAAGAAGGTCGGATACCCCAGGAGTCACGAGCTTCTCTTGAGGTCACTGAGCTTTCAGTGTTTCTGGTGCTTGCAGGGGCACTGAGTGGTCATGCCATGTCTTTACCTGTACTGCCCTGCAAAATAAATACATATAGGTAAGTACAGAAGTTTCAGGAGGCATCAGTTTATCTTTTGCAGGTTTCAACAGGGGAAATTCAAATTACATGTAATGGAAAAAAGTATTCCCGGGGAGTATGGTGAAGCACAGTACAGATTGCTCAAAGAGGCTGTGACATACCCATGCTTGGAAATTTTTTAAATCTAGTGGGATGAGACCTGGAGCAATATGATCTGGCTGGAGTTATCCTGGCTTGGAGTTAGGGGTTAAAATAGATGACCCCCAAGCATCACTTTAAACCTCAACTATTAGGCTGTCTACCGTTCCACTGTGGAACGTGGTCTTGGAATACAGGATGAGGAACTATTTGTGCAGACAATCAGTACAGAGATGGCTGTAGAACGAGGGCAGCTCTGCTTCATGCTGTGCTCTGGGTATCATGAAAGCTTGGTGTAATTTTTTATTCCACGTTTAGTTTGTGGAATCGTTGGGTTTTTTTGTTTTTTTTTTTTTAAAGAAAAAGCTTCCATGTTTCTCAAATAATGCACTGTAACAGCAGTGTCTTTCTGGTGTTTATTACAAAGTGCCACATCAATTTGTGATGGAAAAGGGAGTGCAGGCACAGGTGGCCTAAAAGGGAAACCTATCTGTGGAGAGGTCAAACAGAGTTCATAACTATATTCACTGTGTTGCTTTTATTTTTAATAAAGTTTGGTGCTAACATATCTACTTCAGCAATAAGAAAAAAAAATTCAGTAAAGGCAAGAATTCTTATCTGATATGAAGAGTGTTTTAACAAAAAAGGAGGATTATGTAGGAAATGGGAATCTGGAAACAATAGAACTCACATTTAATGCTCTGAAACGTGCCTCAGAAAACCATTGTTGTCTTAAGCCAGCTGCAGTATTAATTAATGCAAATACTGACTTAGCAGGGGGTTGCTTGCAGCTTCTTTTCGTCTGGCACATGAACTGCCCCGGGTAGTGCCCACTTTGCTGTGCTTAGGAAGGGGGGAAAAATAACATTTATTTTTTCCTTCTGCTCATACAGATCCACATCCAGAGAACCGAAGGGTGTGACCACATGACCTGTTCGCAGTGTAACACTAATTTCTGTTACCGTTGTGGGGAGAGATACCGCCAGCTCCGCTTCTTTGGAGATCACACCTCAAACCTCAGTATCTTTGGATGCAAATACCGCTACCTCCCCGAGAGACCACATTTAAGGAGATTAGTGCGAGGCTCTGTCTGTGGTGAGTGGATTAATGTTCCTTGTGGAGAGCTGCACAATGAAGTGATTGGGAGGATAGGGCAGTTAGAGTTAAATTAAAACTAGTGGTTTAAAGTATTGGAAGGGCAACTTGTTTTTCAGTTATTCAAAAGGTGACTTATTAACTATATTTAAATATATGGCATTTGCCCTCCATTTTTAGACGGACTGTGTATGACTAAGTAGTGTGTCCTCTTCTGATAGCTTGTTTCCTAATTTTTTTAATAATACGTAAGCAAACTGGAGAAGTGCTGTCAATATGCATGTTGCTGGCTGTGTTCATTATTCTGAAGGTATACTGGAGAAATGGGTCAGAGGAGGAACCTTATTGAAATTAACCTTGGTGTAAGTCTGTTTGAATAAAGTGCTCTTTGGATTGGAATCTGATCTGAGTTGAAAACTCCGGTTTTCCCATATAAATAGGACACTATTTTAACTGTGAGCTTTAGTTCAGATAAAATCCAGCTTGAAACAAATTACAACTTATATATGTTAATTTTGCTCACAAAAGTATGATGCCAAAAATGTCTTTTTATTAAACAAAAAGGCACTCATAATTTGCTTTTGAGTCAGATAGATATCTCTCTCAACCTATAGAAGCACAAGATAACAAAGTAGACTCTTACATTGTGTGGGGTCTTACATATATGTGAAGTTCAGTCATTGTAGTGAGTTTACAGCTTGTAAGGTGACCTATAACATTACAGGAAATGGATGCATTAACTGTCAAAACCGGGAACCTATCAAGGAAAATAGAACTTTCTGTACTTTGAATTAAGGTGTAAAAATTGGAGATGACTTGTAGTTCACCTAGGATGAGGAAATGCTTTGAGCTTGACTGTAGAGGTAAAGGCAAGAGACGGAACATATGGGGAAAAAGCAGACCTGAGGTGAAAACATTACTCCTGAGCCAGACATGTTCCAGTAAGAAAACTAGGTGGTTTCCAGAGTAACATAATTGACACACAAACTCATAGACCTGGCAATAAAGATGCCAGTCTTGCTGCTCTGCAAAGTTGTGGGAGATTCACAAACCTGGAATGCTTGTTAAACAAGTGACAGTGCATCACCCAAGGCCATTAGTTTGACCTCAGGAGCTTGCAAGGCTGTGGTAACAAACTTTGAGAGAAGTGATTTGAAGATACAGAAATAATTAGAAAGGGGATGAAAATTGAAAAGTATTGGAGGTGCCTACTCTGTTACATTTTGTAGAGATAAATTCCAACACATGAGAAGATCTAGTCTAGATCAAAGTAGTGCTGGCATTAGGGCACATGAATATAAACATTCATTAATAAATTTAGCCTTAAACTTCAAGGACTGTTTCAAAGCACTTAGTAAGATTTCAGAAGAGCTTTTAGTAGTAGCCACAATGGCAAACAATGTAAGCTGTTCTTAAATAGATCTTGTTATATTTGGTGTAATTAGTCTCTGCTGTAGCAACAGATTGTACTTGGAGATATTACCAAGCCTGTGCTGCTCACATGCAGAATCATGGGTAACCTTATTAGAATCATAGAGTAGTTTGGGCTGAGAGGAACCTTTAAAGGCCACCTGCAATGAGCAGGGACATCTTCAACTAAATAAGGTTGCTCAAAGCCCTGTTCAGCTTGGCCTTGGATATTAAAGCTCCATGGTAAATATGTGTATGCTCATATTTACAAGATCACACATAGAGAAGGTATAAGATATTTTTATTTTCATCTCCTATTTGCAAGTGTATTTGTGGTTGCATTAATTAATAAACCAGGAAAGATTAGCAAAGCTTAAAGCCTCAAATTACATTTTTCATAGAGTTTTCTGTTAAAAATTTCTTTCCAAAACTCCCTCTGTCATATGATGTGATTTCTCACAAGAATGGTCATCATCTGAATTGAGACAGAGGTACTGGACTCTACCAGCACATATAGTAATTGCCCACATTTTTACAATAGCTTGTTAACACTCAAATTGACAATAATTCAGAGAATTCTTCGGTACTTATGACCTTAAATCTCTGTCATCTCTACAGCTCTAGATTTTAATATTGATCCCAACACACTTTCTGAGTAACTACCAAAATATTCCAGAGACAGAACTCGCACATGAAAATTAAAAAATGAAAATCTTCAGAAATGTGCATCAGATTTGAATTTGGGAATTGAGCTCACAGCTCTTCTTCCAGTGCATTAGATTTTGGCTGTGACTTGCATGTGTGAGCCAGTCTAGATTTTTGTGCTTGTTTCCACACAAATGCATGTGTGAGTTTTCGCATCTGTTTTTAAAAAGGCATTATATGGCTGCAAGATTGTACCTCTTCACCTTTTGAAGAAGGTATAATCCCAGACTATGATACAGGTATAATTCCAAACTGTGGATTTTCAATGCTGGAAATTTGCTAGGATCATCTATCTCTATAAAACAGAATTCAACAGAATTGATCTGTGACTGTTAATTGGGCTTGTATAAAGGTCTGCCTAGTGAGTCTGTCCTCAGCAATGGTCAATTAGAAATAAGATATCACTCCCTGTTTGTTTCCAGTAATCATTGCTTTAGACACTACCTTAGTTAAGGTTTGTATCTGAACCTTTGCTTTATAACCATCAGCAGATGATGGATCCTTCACTAGTTTTACCAGTTCTTAAATTTTGGCTTCCACAACATTTCTGGTATAAGCTCTAGGATTTCATTGTGTCATGTGAAGAAAGTCCTGTTGGTTTTTTATTGATTCCTGATAATTTCATTGGCTACTTCTGTTATCATGAAATCGAGTAAATAATAATAGCTTGCTGACCATTTAATATCTTTCTTTTGTGGACCCTCCATCAGATTCTGCTTTGTCATGATATTTGATGTTATTTTGTGTTTTGTTTGTTTGTATTTTATGTGTTGAGCCGAAGCTTACTAGTCTTAATCACTTAAGATCAAATTTAAAACCCAAAAATGTTGAATTCCAGTTAGGGGTCACAGCTAGGCTCAGGGACGTCTCTGTAGCTAGAACTGTAAATATAAATATGTAAATACTTTTATCAGGCAATAGAGGAGCATTATCAACAGAAGGTGTTACTGCACAAGCCTGGGTTTTGGTTCTGTTCTGAAAGTCAGCAAAAGAGATGGTAGCAGAGAGGCCATTAAAAGCATAGCTTCTACATTTTAGTAGCATGTGGTAAGAAAGGTTAGATTTCCTGTAGAAAAATGCCTCTGCTAGTTAGCTAAGTAGTGGAAATTAAAGGAATGTTATCTTGGCTATCTGTGGGAGACTGGTGAGGTGTTGCTAGATATGCGGGGTTTTTGTATGACTTTTTACTTTATTGCTATGGAGAAGAAATACTTAAGTAAATGTGATTTTGTATCCATGTGGAGTGAAGGTTTTTTGGGTTGTTTCTAAAATATGGCTAGGTAGAGTGTGTAGAAAGAGCATCGCATGGCAGGCTGGCAAGCTATCATGGTTTCTGTTGAGAAGCAAGTGTCTTGAGTCACAAACTGCTCTGCAGTAAAAATAAGGGAAAAGTATTTATGGCAGCATAAATTTAAACGTACTTTTCTTCATAAACCAGCTGTTATGTAAAAATGATAGTAATCACAGGGAGAAGAAAACCTGAGCACAGAAGTGATCTCTGACATTTCTCTCCCTTATTTAGCCAGCATGGTTTTTAAAGAAACTGTCCTGTGACCTGTACAGTCAAGTGAAATTATTTTTATTTTTCCATCACAGCAGACTTAGAGATTTCATTCTCATTATAATTGTTTGGCTAAATTGTTGAAGGCAGAATGTTTGGTTATAACTGGAGTCAGTGATTAATTATACAGGAAGGAAAAGCATGTTCAGCTGTCTTAAGTGTGCTTAAGATGCCACTGGAATACCACCTGGATTTAGTTGATGAATTGTTTTCAAAATCAATTGCTAGGTATGTCATGGATCTGGAACAAGACACATGTAATTAAGCTATTAAAGCAAATTAATTTTTTTTGCATGGTAACCAGAATTTCAGGTAGGATTCTGAAAGCAGAATGTTTTCAGATCTGGCACGTACTCCTGTCCAAAGCAGAGCACAAAGTTCGCTCCATGTAAGCATGCTCCAAGGCAGCATGCAATTCTGTGATCCAACCTTCATTAGCAACTTCCTATTTTAGTTGGTCTGACTTGTAAGAAGTCTCTATATACTTGATAAGACTCTTTAAAAACAAATGCAGACTTTTATTGGAACTTCTGTCTACATAGATATTGATGTTTTGATTTTTAAGTAGACACTTTTATTGTCTCTGCTTAAACAATAATTATATTTAGACTTAAAAGATAAAATTTAGTATTTCTCATATGCTAGTGATTAAATTTGTTTTCTAAAACTAGTTTCTTAATTTTTTTATGTGGCAAAGAATTCTCTAAGGACATATGGGGATTTGTATATATTACCCTAAAACCTGTAACTAAACCCAAAGTTACGCAAGGGAAAAGTATTCCCTCATGTTTTCTGAAATACTTGATTATTTTGCAGAAAAATGTGGTTCTCTGTATCACAAATAAGGCAATCCCTCTGAGACACCTGCAAATACAGTTATTATACTACCACAAATATCTACATGTTCATGCTGGGCCACCCAGTAGAGAAATTGTTTACCATTAATTTGAGTGCAGTTATAAAAAAGATTCTGTTTCAATCACTTCTTGTTAAGTTACCCTTAAAAACTAGCTTTGGACAGGAGCAAACTGGCTGTCATAACCTACTGCTGAGATCACCACACGGGCTAACGACCCAAGATTTTATTCAGCTCTGGGGCAGGTGTTACATTTGCTCTCTGTGCTATCAGTCTTGCAGCTAACAGATGTAGGACAGTGGATCTTTGGGCACTTTAGTGCCTGCAGCAAACATCCTTAGTCTCAGTGACATTTTTTAGTGTGTCATGATTCCTTCTATGGGAAGAGGCCTCATAATCCTTCGCACTATGACAAATGATGTTTGTCAAACTGGAATTGGATATAAAGTAATTTTCAATTCTGACTTGTAAAACCAAGCATTTTGTAATCGTTTCCTACAATGCAAATAAAAATTATTGGAGCAACTAATACATACCTGCTGCTTTGCCAGTGATTGCTGCTGTTTGTACTCTTCCTCATGGCAACATTTGCAAGCCTTGTTCACCTTCTGTTGTTTGTTAATTTTAGTTTACAAAGGTAAAGAAATATTAAGGATTTAAATGTGACAGATATATAAGGAGAAAAAGTATTTGTTTTGAAATCTGGTCTTTAGAAATAATGCATTGATAACCAAAAGAAGATATGGTCTCGTGATAAGTCATTTTATTCTATAAGATTTTGGAACTACACAGTATTTGTAACTTCATAATCACATGCAGAAAAAAAGACACTACTTCTGCTTTATTTCAGCTCTGAGTTTGTCAAATGTAAGTAAACGAGTAACTAGCTCAAGAACTGTTCTTTGTGTCTGAAAAGAAGTTATTCCAATCAAAGGCTAGCTTAGACCTTCCCATAGACTGTGTTTCTGCATACTCAGTCCACCAGCTCAGTGATTTAAGTTTTTAATAATTTCAGTACCAAACATCGTAATTTTCTAGCATTCTAATTACATGGCTATTAATGAAGTAAGGAGTTCATACCTTAAACCCTAAATCTTTTATAAGCTTTATTTGAAATTGTTGAAGGCTCTGGTAATGTTTTCAAATGTTTTTAATTTCTTATTTTTGGACCTTTCTTGAGATTTTCCATCACTTTACATTCATTCTTCTGTCTACACTTGAATAATGTATTTGACAAGTTCTGTGTGTATAGAGCACAGCGCAGTGGAGTCCCAAGAAAGTATGCCTTTAGGATGCCTAGCAACTAGAGTAATACAAATATTTGCCAATTTTATTTCCTCTAGGAATTGTTTCCCACCCACAACACTCCTATGAAATTAAAAAGCTATCAAAACAGAGCAAGAAAAGGACCAGTTCATTTAAGTGCCGTAAATATTTCCAAAGTATTTCATTTTTCCTTCAGACTGCTCAAATTAGTGTCTCAGGTTACGGAGAGGTTTACATCATTATTGAATGAAGTAATCCACTTACTGAAATCTTATGTGAGTGATTTGAGAGAGGGGAGGGCAGAAGAGAGAGGTCACAAACTCAATTTTTCTCCCATTCTAGAGGTGATCTTTCAAACACATACCTAGTTTAGAGAATTGCAGAATTTCAAGTCCCTGATCAGACTGCTGGTATATCAGTAAAAATGCCTGCCCTCCTGCATATTCAAACAGCTCAGATAAGTGATGTCTTTGACCCAGCTGCTCAGCCAACAGAGCCAGGGAGATTCTTCCATTGAAAGCACACAACGCAAGGAAGATAACTTGGGGTCTGGTTCAGTTTCAAATTCACATTTTCAGCAAGACCCCTGCCTTCACTCTGTGAACTTCTACAAATCATGAACTCATCAGAAATAAAGAATATGAGCATGCTTTATTTGTTCTTGCTCTTATGCTCTAGCGAGTATGCTGCTCAACATCACTGCCCTACTAATGCAAGAGCCACAACATACCCTTATAAATGTAGATCCAAAATAGACTTGGCTGTGGTTTGACTTAGACCTAAATCACAGCTGTACGTGAGCACTTCACTGTAGCCTTTTAAAGCAAGCAGAAGCGTATTTAGAGGTGATGGTCTCATCACCTTGAGCTAACCTAAACTTTCCAAGATGCTAGTTTGCTTGGCATCTTTCCAGGCTGGTTGCTGTGCAATAAGATTCCAGAGAAGCCAAATTATAGTAGCTTTATAGCTATCACGTTCCTGTCGATGCTTGAGGGATTTCAGAATGGAAACAGAAATAAATGCAAGCTGTTAATGTATGAAATAAGCTGGGCTCAGAGAGTTGTGGTGGGTGAAGAGGGCAGAGAGAAATGTGTGTAGGGAGCTGACTGCGTAGTGATAGCTCCTATCTGAATTTGTGGGATGAAGTTACAAATAGGAATCCTATTTGTAGAGGTAAATTATTTTTAAAATAATAGATAAAAATATTTTCTGATATTGAAATATTTATGAATTGTTGGAAAGGAAAAAATAAAAATTCCTTTGAACTATTTTATGAATTTTGCATTTCAGCTGGAAAACTACTCATTACACCCCTAATACTGGTTCTGGGACTGGCACTGGGAGCCGTAGCTGTTGTAATAGGTAAGGGTTACATATGTGAATGAATCTATGCCTGATTATGCAGTGATTTTCTCTATATGACATCTCAAAGACATGGAGACAAAGCACAGATTTCACAGATACTGTTTTAGTATTAAACACATGACTTTTTTCTAAAAAAGAATTGTCTCTAGGTTTTTCTTTCTAATTTATGCTTATTAGCTTTATTTTTGTTCCCATTTATTTGGTTTCCAAACATCTTTAACTGGTGTAGATAAACTAGCAAAAAGTTCAGAGTAACTTAAACATAATCCTGGGGGCTGACTGACTTAGACACAGCCTTCAATCACTCCACTGAATGACAATTTTATGATCATCTTGGCTGTGTGTATGAGAAGATTTTTGGGGAACTAAGACCTAGTCCCAGGAGCTCACCAGCTTGAAGATGCAACAGCAACAAAGCAGCAAATTGGGATGAGTCAGTCTCAAAATATTATCCAGTGCAAAGGCTGCCAAATTGTATTCCATCACAAAAACTGGTACTGTGAACTCATTTGATTACCGTATCAAAGCTCTGTTAATGTGGTCTTATTAATGTGAATACAGATATTTTAGGAAAGCTGCTCTTTGCCTGGCTTAGCTGAGTTTTCCCGCAGAAGGGAGATTAGCTGTGACAACAAGGTATAATTTTGCTCATGTGAGTGCATATCCACTTTTTATGTTGGCAGCAATATGTCATTCAGGGATCATGCTGCTTCACAGCTCTTCATCAAACTGCTTACTGCACTGAAAATTTGCAGTGCGTGCCCAGCCCTGAGGCATATTGGGATGTGGCTCCTTTATTTTGATATAATAAAGCCAAAATACACCAGGATAGTTATAAGGTTGTAAATAACCAATCTACCTATAACCAAAATACTATTACAGCTTTTTTAGACTACATCTGGCCAAATAAGGAATATTGCTGTTAATTTCTGTATTTAGGCCAACCATCTTCCCTGAAGAGAGTGAGCGATGTCTATCTTAAATATTTATTCTATTCAATAGCATTTTTGTGCCAAAATTAGAAACAATAAAGACTTCTTAATGCCAGTAAACCTAATTTTGGTCTGCAATTTGGTATAATCTGTGGTGGGGAAAACACCCTACTTTTTTTTGCATACTAAAACTTAAGAGGGTTTTGCAGTAATATAGTAACAATATTTGCAATAATAATCAGAATGCTATTGAAGTCTCATCCTAGGCTTGGCTGGGTAAGATACGATCAAGGGCAGCATTATAAGCAGTTCCAGAAACATTGATTATTTATAGGGATGTTTTGGTTTTGAGGTAATTACAGCAATATTTGCTGCCAACCACTATTAAAAGTAATCTCAGTTACATAGCTGAAAACCATGCTGCAGTATTTACAAGGCTCTTGAACAAAGCAAGAACCCTGTGATTGTAATAGTCTTTTGTTCCATGTTGTTACTGTAGTGGTGTCTGAAAAGAAAATCTTTGGCCATTTCAGTCAGCTGGTGGCAAGAGAAAGGGGAAGATACTTCTCATTTGGGTTCAAGAGAGTACAAACTGACAAATTATTTTTCACCTGAATAAATGTGATATATTTATTTATTTTTGTTTTTACAGCTTTCTTTCTCTCAAAAGACTTTTAAGAATAAATAATTCACTGTCCAGGCAAGGATAAACACTTAGTATTGTTCAAGGATAAATATTTGGTGTTACTTCACAACAGATGAGGACAAGAAATAAAAAGTAAAATTATAATGTGCTGTCTCTCTTGCATATGCATCTAACTGAAAACTAGTTTGGTTACATCAGCTTTGAATTTAGATCTAAGAATTTCCAGAGTGCTTTTAAAAGCTTTATGTTTGTACCTTACACCAAACAGCATGGTTCAGAAATTAATTTGTCAGAGATGAGTGTGGTAACGGTTAGCAGGAATTTTTTGTAACAGAAATATGTGTAGCTTAACTCATTATCAAAGACATTGTTTGTTGCAGGCTAGTATTTTTTTCTACTTGTCCAAATGCCTGGTCTAAATTCTCCTGAGACATGAAAAACTCCATTCGAATGCGTATATCTAAAGAACATATTACATGCACAAAGGATTGCATTTAATTATGTTTTTTTCATGTTTCCTTCTTTTGGCAGGTTTATTTGTGTTTCCTATCTATTGCCTTTGTAAAAAGCAGAGGAAAAGGTCACGGACAGGTATGCCCTGGTGAGGATGGACATTACTCGCCTGAACTGAGCTGGTCCTGCAAGGGCTATCCGTGTTTTGTGCAACAGAGCAATACAGTGCTGGTTACAGCATCAAAGCCACCGCCCTGGAAGAAGAATGGGGGCTCTCCTGCCATCTTCCCTCAGCCGAAAACACTACTGCAGACCAGAAAGCCTCTTTGCTCTGGTGCACTCTCAACAAGATGGGCCCCCTGACTGCTGCTTTTTAAATGTTGTTGGTTTTGGTTTTTTGTTTTGGGGTTTTTTTGGTTTTTTTTTTTGTTATTAATTTGGAGAGGTTTTTTTGAGTCTAAGTTTCTGGACCAGACAATCCAAGTCTGTATTGTAGCCACAACTCTACTACCGATTTGGCCTGTGAAGAAAGCATTTAACTGCTAACATGTGCTCGTTTAACTTCAGTGTCGGCCTTTAAGGGGGAAATGCTTAGAAGTGTTTGGACTCTTACTGTATACTGAGCATACTACTTTTGGTATTAAAAACTACTTCTGTAAATAACTTCCATCACACAGCATTCTGTTCAGCATACCAAAACCCCATCACATGCCAGAGCACGACAGCTGGTTATCTTCTGAGTCCTCCTGCTAGTGGAGTGCACATTGCCACCGCCAAAGTGCAGTGCCTCAGAGGGAATACCCTTAGTACTGGAGCGCCGTGATATTTAAGAATATGGTGATTGGTTTCACGTCGGTAATTTATTTATGACAGTCTGTTAATATTAATGGCAGGGGTGTGACAAGATTTGTTACAACAGGACTTCATTTTTAAATTCTGACAGTACAGAAAAAATTTGAAGGGTTTAGATAACAAAATGTGTCAGTGGCCTAATCTGTCCCGAGGTATCCCTGAAGTGTGTTTCCAGGGAAGCTGAAAACCTGCTCTTTTATTCTGACTTGGAATATGATACACATGCCACACAATACCTGTGTGAAGATTGACTTGATGAAATTTTACAACCTAAATAGCACATTTTGTTTGTTTGTTCCTTTGAGTAGGCTACTACTACGTAAGTCTTGGAGTATCCACTGATGTCTCATGAGGAAAATCTGTGAATCCAGGGTAAGGGGAGCAATCATAAATTCTTAGGAGACCACTTCATTCTTACTTTCTGCTTCCAGTGTTTCTCTTCCTGGCGCATGACAGTTCTGAAGAGAATAGCTATCTTCGCTCTTTTTTTCTTAAGTTCCACTGTTTGCTACCAAACCTCTTTCTCAGTGCATCACCACAAAAGCAATGTAATTCAGCATAAGGAATCAGCTACTGAGAATTTTTATACTTTTAATTTTAATCCAAGTTTATCATACAACTATAACTTAAAAGAAAAAACTAGAATGAATTTGTTTAGACAGAACACTGAAACAATAAAGGAACTTAATAAGAAAAATATCTACTTCAGACTGTAAAAATACAAGCTAATCTTATAGAAAAGAAGATTGGATTTGTACTGTGAAGGTACTTTTCAATGTGTGTGTTTGAAGATACACATATATTTATATATATGTTTGTGTATATGTGGGGAAAGGGGGAAGCAGGAAGATGGGAAATGTCCTGAAGAGTCTACAGACTTCAAAATTTAGGCTCACAAATAACATATCATTTAAGAGGATGTACTTTGTGCCGCTTTCTTTGAAAATTGTTGTTAAATCTGAATCTCCTTGTAATTTTTAAGCAAATAGTGTTCTGCCCCACCAACATAATACTGTTTTAAGATACTCACTTTGACTTCGAAGCCTCAGTGGAAGAAGCTGATGACTTTTGTTTACCTGGAAACACGAATATCAGCTTACTATAGTTGGCTAGTATGCTCATTTTCTGTCAGCTTCTGGTTTTGTTTTCTTGTGGTTTTTTTCTTTTTGAAAGTGTGTACAAGCACACCATAGTAGTCAATTACTATTTAATAATTTCCTTTTGAATTTAAGGGCGTATCAACCCTGTTATCCTAAGAGTAGAAATAGTCCTTCTCAAAGATTTGCAAATTAAGAAGGGAAACAGTGACATTTAGAAATAAAATTCAAAGCCTATTGTCAATGCAAATCCACCTGTTAATTAGACTTACTTTCTTCTGAGACACATCAGTTTTCTATTTGTGTTCTGTCTGAAGCTGCCTTAAAATTGGTCTTGGGTTTGAGTGTGTTTTCTGAGGCTATACATATCAGTTGTCTTTGGCTTACTCAGGGATTTTTATTCCTCTCTTTAAATGTCAAATAATGAAGATATTTTTGTATTATTTAGAAAAACCTTCAGACCTCAGAGAGCAAGATATATATAGATAGATTTGGGTTTGCAATGCAGTCTATAACATGGTGTCAAACTATTCCACTTGAGAATATTTTAGTACTTGAGATTATCTGTAATTAACTACACAGTGGATTGATTTCCTTTCTTTTCCTGGTTCTGTATAAATGTGTGAGGTAGTCTTACAGTCTTTGTAGCTGTTTTCACTCTGTCATGTTTGCCATTTTCAGTTTTTAACTAGAGTTCAGTAAGATCTGAAACTGAGATGCTAGAATAAAGAACATAAAAGGGAAGGTAATAGATCTGCACTTATATTCAGAAAACATGTCCTTTTGGATGGAGAAAAGGAACATACAACTCAGCTCCTACATCATCATTTCATCTAGGCCATTTTGATTTTATCAGAACAGATTAAATCAAAGGGAAATGGTTCTTCATTTTCTATACAGAGCAAAAAGAGACATCTTTGACCTTGTAAAGATGAGTGAGTCTGATTGTGCTTTTTCTGTAGGGGAAAAAAAGAGGAATTACAATAATTTTTGCTTTTCTATAGAATGGGATAAACGTTCAAGAACCAGGGAGAATAGGGATATGGAAGTATTTTTCCATCTGTATAAAAATACTCCCACTCGAAAAGTACATAAATACAATTTTTATCAATATTATGTAACAACCTACGAAAGGATGAGAAGCAGCTCAGTACAAAGCTTCATTTGGTTAAACATTAGCTTTTAAGCAACTCGTCACAGCAAACCTTATATACATCAAAGCCATGTCATTTGTTTTAAAAGCATTCATTTATTCATTTGAAAGAAACTGAATGAACTTTATGAGGAAATTCAAGGATGTTTTCTTATGTGAGTGTGTTGTGGTTTTTGTAACTCCTCTAAAGAAAGCATCAAGCTGTTCTACTCCATCTTTATTAGCAGAAAACTTCATCAGGCAGCTAAATTAACCTGCTAAGGCAGATTTCACACTACTGTATGCTGATCATCACTGGTCATTCTGTTTGTTTTCACCACAGTTAATATTTAAGATTGTTTATCCTTGTGCAAAGTTGTTGCACAACTGTGTTTAGACTAGGAAATGCTTAAATCCATTCTACACTAGCGTTCTGTTTCAAGCTTGCCTGGGGATGGATTTTCTGTGCGCCCAGTCCTGCTTGCAGGCGTGCAGTCAGAGCTGGTGCCGTGGCTGCGTGTGCCCATCGTGCTCCTGCTGGGAGGGCTGGCTGGACACGCCACCCCGCAGGGACCACTCTCCCTGTCTCCGCTGTGCGCAGTTTAGTTGTGTTTCATTAATGGAGTCGAGTTCCAGGGCTACTCAGCCGTGTCAGCAGCAGCATCATTCTGAGTCCTGTGGCATCTCAGAGCCTGGTTAGGTATATGTGCAGAGTTTATCCAGGAGCTTGTGACTGGAAAATAATTGTGCTTTTCCTTACGTCAATTAGCCAGTGAGAGTAATAAACTGAGTAGGAGTACAA
This sequence comes from Callaeas wilsoni, assembly GCA_013398955.1. Lineage (NCBI taxonomy): Eukaryota > Metazoa > Chordata > Aves > Passeriformes > Callaeidae > Callaeas > Callaeas wilsoni. The sequence continues at coordinate 30,295 of VWPU01018255.1, read as the reverse complement.
GCAAGAGGTATAAAACTCCGAGTAGCCTTGTGCTGAGCTGACCCATCAGATGTAGTTCTGTACAAAAAAGTCAGTGAGTCTTCATTTCTCACCACCTCTGTAATAAACAGCATGTTCCTACCTGTTCAGTGTCATTAAAGTACAGTGCACTTTGAGTGATCTGTTGTCTTCCTTTGAGGCAGTGCAAATGTGTAAGGGAAGATTTTATGTTTGGTTTTGATGTTACCAATGCTGACTTCGTAACTCTTCCTGGTGTGTTAGGGGTTTTTGTAATTTACCCCTATTTATTCGTTATAAAAGTTTTACTTTATTAAAAATACTAATTTGTAGGGACTGTTGCCAATTTTAACTAGAAAGCATTTTGGATCACCATCAGGTACTCTTTTTAGCCAAGAGGCTTTTTGCTCTTCCAAAGACTGTCACAGTTTGTGTGATGTTAAATGGTGTGTAGGTGGGGCAGTAATTCTCTCAGAGGATACAAATTCACCAGTGATGGAATGGTTTCTGATGCCTGTGGGGTTTGAGAAACTGTTTAATATTCAATGGCCAAATAGTTTGCCATGCAGACTCTTGGTTGGTTTGTTAGTTTCTTTTAATTCAGTTGTGTTATTTTGTTTCTTGAGCAAACCTTACATCATAATTTTTGGTATGCTAATTGTGCAGGTTCAAGTTGTGGATAAGAACCACAGATTGCTGTTACTTTTATAATCTATATTAGATCTCTGCTGATGGAAAGAATCCTACATGAGGAAACTATTAGATTTCTTACTTTCTTTTAATTTTTAAGCCTTATAGTTGCAGTGAGTCAGCTTCATTCCTGACATCAGTCACAGCCCCACTGAACCAGAGAAAACTATTTTTATGCCAGTGTGGAATTCAGTCACAAATACTTTGATAGAAACATCTGGAAGCATGTTGATAGCCACTGAAAACCTGGTTCACTTCTTAAGAAGAAGTGCGAGCTACTATGGAGCCACTCCTCTCATTTGCAGAATGGTGCCAATGTGTTTAGTAAGCCCAGAAGAGGGAAGGAGTTGGGAGGAATTTCTGAACAACATTCTCATTAGAGCAGATTGTCAGGAGAAGGGATCCTAGCTTTTAATATAATGAAGTAACCTTAATGCTTTGAGTCACTAATAAAATTAGAAACAACACCCAAAGACTGTGTTAAATAACACTTCTTCAAATTCTACTTTCTTCAGTGTAACAAATAGCAGCACACTGTAAGAATTGGAATTGCAGCTGTTGAGTACTTTTAGGACTTAACACATAAACTTGAGGACACACACCACCTAAAAAGTTATGTTGCTGGTCTTTTTGGTAGTTTATCTTGCTACTGTTACATGAAAAACCAGCTAAGCCTTGATTCGATTGAAAGACAAGCAGTGTTTTCACTGGTGTTACAGCTTGAGTACTACTTAACACCCCAAAACATTTTTGTAATAAAACTAACAAATGCAGTTGCTTGCAGACTGAAGCTTCCTGGCTGATTCTTCCTTTCCTTTCTGTGCATAAGAGTTCAGGAACCATATGTTCTCTCTGCAGTAAGGAACAGACTGCACATATTAGGCAGTTAATCACCGATGCTTCTCTTCTCTTGGCCTAATAGTGAAATGCCATAAGGTAGGGAAATGAAAACTGATCTTAGAGTGCATGCTCTGATTTCAAAGATAAAAATGTGTAATAAGTTTTAATTACTCCATAGCAAAAAATAAATACATACATTTTGAAGCATAATTCCAGCTGTTTATAAATCTGTTTAACACAATACTTATAATAGTGGTGCATTTATTAAAATACGCATATTGTGCAAAAGAAAACTTTTCTTGGTGCTTATTTGGCTTATCAAAACATGAAAAATTAATCTGAAGTGTTTTGGATGGATCAAAGTCAGAAGAGAAGCTTATTGTGTAAAAATACTTGTTTAGCATAAATATGAATTTTGCACATATCAAACACAGCTGCATGCCAACCCTATTCAGTGTTCACCTTGTTGAAAATTTGTCAGACTGAAAACAGTATTTTTGAAATTTTTAACTTACTATCACTGAGCATGATGTTACTAACACAATGCTGCATTTACCTCATTTTTAGAAGGAAACAAATGTACAGAATCCAGAGAAGTTGTTCAGGTGTTTTGAACCTGCCCTGTAAAACTATGATGCAGTGAAAAAACATCTTCATGCCTTATGCAAGCTCTGGATGAGCAGATGGATTCAGTCTTTAGTCGTGGACTATGTTTTTGCATAAAAAATGCACTCTTTAGAGTTTTTCATATCAATTTGCATCCTGCTGCTTTGTGTCCAGAAATTGCAAGGACAGGGCTAGATTTACATTTCACTGTTTACTATCTCATGTTTGCCATGTTTCCATTCTTATACATTTTGTTTGTAATGCTCTCCTTCTTCTAAATTTCCTAATTTGAAACTGACTTGTGAAAATGGCTGAAGATCAAATTGGACCTGTAAAATGTGATCTCATAAGAAGTTGCTTCGTTAATGCTTTGCTGAGCTATAAGCAAAAGATTAGTTTTGTTGTATTTACATTACTTAAAAGCAAGATGCTGAAATCTATTTTTCTTTAGAGCTTTTAATTTCTCATTTTTTAAAATATACTTAAACAGCACAGTCATCTTTGTTACATAACTATCTGAGTACAAAATAACACTTTTGAGTATTTGTTAATTCTTGTCACTATGGTAGAGATGAGAATAGTGCTGAAAAAAAGAAAAAAATATCTCTGAGGAGTGTGTCCAAGCTGAACTTAATTCGATGACAACTCAGTGAGAAGTCTTCCCTTGCCCTCATCTCTTGTTTTGTGTATTTTAGGGTGAAGGGTTCCCTTTAAGATAGGTTTAATCTGAATGCAAGGAGTGAGAGTAGTGAGATAATAGATCACATCCTTTTTAGTGTACAGGCTTCTGGCACATCTAGGGTGCTGGCCAAAACACTGTGGATTCATTAAGAAAGCAATTTCTAGTTCTGCATTTGGGCAACATACAAGCTAGATGCATCAGTGATGGGAACTTTTTGTAGTATATTTATGGGATGACTAAGAACTTATAAAAACTGGAGGTAGGCAATGCCCATGAAATCAACACTTGAATTCCAGTATTTAGTGTTTTGTATAATGAGGAATTTTAAATGTGTAAGTGCCTTATTGTGTGAAACAAATGAATGATGTTCATACCGCTCAACAGAGCAATATGGGAATTCCTGTTCTGTGGACTCCTACAGTTGTGTTAAGCCAAAGTAATTAGTATTGGTTTGTTCAGAAAGTTGACAAATGTTATGTTAGGGAAGAAGTTAGCCTATCATAAAAGTAATCCAGCATGCTTATTTTAATTCTGATGAGCTCATTTCTGAGATTTTTTTTAACTTGCTCTCTTGCCCCCATCCTTCCCCCGACTCCTATCTTCCTTCAAACTTCTGCAGAAATGCATCTTAAGTTGTTGTTAGAGTAAGTTTGGCTCCTTGAACATAAGAAGCCATGAGTTTTCAACCACTGAAAGAAATGCAGCCTTTTGGAGAAGAGAATTCAGCCAAAGTTCAGTTAGACCACAGCCTGTTGTGGCTGTACCTGCCAGCTGGGGGGCTCACACCTGCCTTGTTCGCACTGATTCTTGGAGCTGGAAGCACCAAGGAATATGGCACATGGAGGTGCCCTGTAACTAGGCTTTAAAATGGGTTTGAGAGCGTTTCAGTTACCCAACTGGAACTAACATATCCTGTTAATACAAGTTGGTAACTCCTCTGGGATGGGTATCTGGGTGGACAAAACCATCAATCAAGATGGTGGCACAGCTCTGGGATCTCTGCCCAGCCCTTCATTGCAGGATGGAAGGTGTGATCTGGAAAAGTATTATTCATTTTGCCATCTTCTGATAGCTTCAAAATGGATGTTTTGGGGTTTATTTCTTACTTCCTTTTCCAGAAGACAGTGGAATTTTGACCTTTATGTTATATATTTACTAAAGGACCTGTTTGTTCTTACTAACATTGATGCCACTATTGTCCATCTATTATTGAAGTCAGGAATAAGCTACTTTTCTAAAATTACCTTGAATTTCATGAGCTTATGGTAGCAATTATCTGTCAAAAAAAAAAATATAAAAGGTAATTATCAAAAGGAAATTGAGTTAATGGGTGGTAAGAAGAAAAATGATGTTTAGAAGGTCTATTTATTATAGATTCGCGATCATAAAATGGTTTTTCTATGTTCAGTTTTCTCCACTGAGTATTTGTAAAGGAAAGAAGGAGAAATGAAGATAAGAGTATTCTTTGAACCTTTTCCTGAAATTCTTGAGTTTTTCAGAACTGTAGGAGGGGCTTTTTTCCCCACCCTGGAATTATTAATTGGTAATATAGCTGTCACAGTGTTACTGTTAACACTACAGTGACTGTTCAGTCAGGATTTAGCTTGCATATCTGAACGTTTTGGTGATAGGGACTTTTATATAGAGCCATACTGCAATAAAATTGTAAGTGAATTATCACTCCTACGTATCTTAATTACTTCTATTTCAGCATTATCTCAAATTTTTAGGCATTAAAAATTTGATCCTTCTATAATTCATTGAATAGAAGATGCCATGTATCAAAATGCTCCTTCAACCTTATGAGTTACTGTTTATTTTTACTAGTTATTTTCTTAAATGAACTTTTTCTCTCTTAGAACCAACAGACACAACCAAAATGTTGATAAGATTTCCCCATTATCTTTGTCTTGCATTTAGCTGATACTATATTTTCTGTTGCATAGTATTGCAACAATGGTCTTCATACTGTAATAACTTGATGAAAATACTCATTAGTCTTGGGCAATATTTTCCAAATAATTCATCTTCAAGTTGGTATTTTAAATGTATGCCAATAATCACTGTTGAGTGTGCTACCTATGTGGCTGCTTTAGTTCATGTCAATGTTTTGTATTATTTCTTGCTACCCTCTTCAGAGTGCCTTTTCATTTAGGAGGTCTAGAAGATGGTTAATTGAAGTCTTCTGTTGAATCTACCATAGTAATGTCTGATCTTTAAACTTGTCCTGATGAATGTATTACTAAAATCTTGTTCTCTAAAAAGCTAGACACAGGTTGTATATGCACATGTACATGCATGGATACAAGGGAAGGTGTTCTGCCAATGTTTGTCCTGCTGGACAGGACCTTTCAAAAGTAGGTGAATTTTTTAACAGTTTTATTTTCAAAATGTTACCTCACTAGTATTCAGTAGTAAGTTTGACTCTGTATTGCTTCACTTTGCTAAATACAATCACAGTAGGCAGTTTAATTTTTAAACGACTCTGCAATGAATCTGGTGTTCATATGAGACTGAATTTCGTAAGACAAAACTTACGGTACTTTGTTTCTTTTAAAGGCATTCCTTTCACTTACACTGACATCCCAAGCCCCTGTTAGCAACAGACCGAAAAAGTGTTTCCCCATGATGAAATGGAAGAAAGAAAAGTGGCATTTGAATGCACTCCACCTGTCTTAGGATCAATATTCAGAAATGGGGGCAGGGGACAGTGGATTTGATTAATTGTGGGGAGACATACATTGTAGAGTTCGTTCACTTGCACACAAGGGGTTTTACAATGTCATCTAGTAATGTCTACCTAATAAAGTTTTGAAAAAGAAAAATTATATTGCCTGAATGTTTAACTCTTTCTTTAAGCAGTTTTATGCATGAAGGATAGCTGACAATCTCCAAGTAGTCGTGCTTGAATCTGTCATACTTTTTATGATATTTATATAATCTTTAAAAAAAAAATCACACCGAATAATTTGAAGTTCAGAATCTTTGCATCAAACCTCATATTACAGTCACTTCAGTCTTTAACTGCTTTAATGCTGAAAATGAAAGCAGAGGTAAAAAGCCAGTTTACTGTGGTGAATATTTTAATGTAAAATACTCCTTGTCAAGTAGTGTCATCTCTAGCTACCGCTTTCACTTTTAAAAGCATCTTAATATGCAACACAGAATTTTACCTTCTCATGAAATGTTAATGTGTTAGCTTAAAATAACTGAACACAAAATGAGGAGGAAATTGCTGGAGTCCAGTTTTCCCATTCCCTTTTTATGACTACTTCCTAAAGCTTTATCACTTTCAAAGGGTTTTAGAGAAAACAGTCTGTAGCCGTAAACTTGAAATAGGTAACCCATTAATTGAAGTGAGTGCCTTTTTTCTCTGGAAAGGAACTGTGTTCGGTTTCCTGACTAGGTAAGCTGTCAGTACTGATGAGATGTGTTGTCTGATGTGGTAGGGATTTTTAAACACTGTACCTAATTATGAAGTTGCACATTCGTGAACAGGCACACAAGGTATCACCATTACCTCCACTTCGTTTGTGTAGGAAATAAAGCTGAAAAACAATTCCCTGCTGAGAAATATGCAGCAAAAATCTTGAGGCCTATGCTTGGTTCCTCTGGTGGAGGACAAACCTTTCAGCCCTCTCCCCAGGCCCCTCCAAAACAGTCAAGATTTGCAACAAAATGTTAAGGACATCATACCAGCAGTTCCTTATCTGCAGGAATTCTAGCGTGCAGTGGGCAGCAATGGAAGGATAGTCAGCAGGCCAAAGAAATCAATTGCCCTGGAGCTGAAACTGAAGTTAAAGGCTAACTTCTCATTTGCAATCTCAAAACTGTTTGACAAAAGATGGACAGCAGACTTTGATTATAAACATGGTTTTTCCCCAAGTAAATAGGACTAATGTGCTCCACAGAGATTACAGATACAGAATTGTAACCTTTCGATGCTCCCCTTCAGCTTATTGACATGTGCTTTTGAGGGTTCTCATGATTTGCTTAGTAGTTTGGCTTGAGCAGGGAAATGAAGCACTGTGGGGTATGTGAAATACTGAATTAGAATTAGCGACCATGTAAAGCTGTTATGGTTCTAAAAGGTCAGTAGAGCTTTTGTGAAGGAGTCTTGTCTTATCAACCACAAAGTTTATTGGCAGGTCAGCAAGTTCTGTAATTCCTTGTAATAGTTTCAAATTAAACCTAGACATGGGCTAAGGAGGAGGATCTTGCATGGACAAGGTGGGCATAGCACGGCCAGAACATGCAAATTGATTAGAATAAATAGCTCTTGCCGTGAAGGGAGGATGCTACTTGAATTCTGAGAGATCCGTGTTTGCCTTTGCTCTTGAATGTGTTTGCAAATTATGTAAAGAAAAGGGTAAGCAAAGGGGTAACAAACAATCGTGAGTTATCCAGGACTCCAGAGATGAGAGCTAGTTACAGTGATCAAATAAATGGGTTTTTGACAACAACAAAGTAAAAGGAAGGTTCTTCACTTGGAATGATATGACTGATGGATATTGGTTATCACGTTTGTACCAAACGTCTCTGAGTGATACAGGAAAGACAAAGTAGTGACCAGATGGGATCTGTAACAAAAAAAAACAAAGGTGAATCTTGATGAAACAATGAAAAACTAGTGAAGTCTCCGGCCAAGGATATTGTAAATGCTGAGGGCTGACATGAAAACTGGAGCAGTTACAGGAGAGAAAGTGGTGGCAAGTCACTTAATGTATAGAATACCCTATTTGGCTTAGAAAGTCTTTTGAGTAAAAAATGTTTGGAAGCCTGAAGAGTAGTCAATGGTAGTATTTGTTTGCAGTATTTTGATCCTCCCCCACATACCTGGTTTTACTTACTGTCAGAGGGGATTTTGGGCTACCTGAAGCATTGCTCTGACCCAGTATTTTTAGGTCATTTTAATTCTTGCATTGAAGTTCCCTAAGTAGAGATAATGTCGTAGTGGATCCCCGCAGTGATCCAATGAGAATGGGAGGGATATGGCCTCTTCCATCCTACTTGACCACAGAAAACACTCTTCCATGGATGAGATGCTGATAGGTAACAGAGGGGTTTGCAAACTTGTGCAGTGGTGCAAATGTGTCCCCTTTGTGTACTGTTCTCACCATCAGCTAATTTTTTTCCACCTATTCTGAGCAATGTTCTTGCCTCAACCTAATTTCGACCTAGGTTGTACTCTTACTCTCTCTTGGATGCTTTCACGGTCATCTCAGCCTTTCCCAGGCTGTTTTTCTCTTCCTTAATACTTCCCCTGCTGGAATACTGAAATAATCTTAAGCTTCGTTTTTGTGATCCTCTAAGAGTGTTGTATGCATCCAAATCCATGTTCTATGCTGGCCCAGACCTTGCCTCCTTGACCAATTTGGACATAAATAAATAGTACTACTTCTCTAGAAATAATTCTTTCTAAATGAAATGCCATTTTAGATGCCCCTTACTCACTTTTATCTGCCTTCTATTTCATCAATCCCATTTTATTTTGTAAATTATGGTTTCTCTTTTGTTCTCTTTTATGCTAAAGAACTGTTGGACAGTCTCTCAAAACTCCCAAGTAGGTAAGAGAAAAAATGCGGCAAATCAAAATAAATTACAACACCAGAAAAGCAGCACTGTGTGATTAAATGGGACTCTGTAGAGATTCCCCTGCTGATAACTGTACACTTGTACAGTAATCATTTTGATTTTTGTGATTTTTTGTTTAGCATGTACATGATGCATCTAAAAAGTTACCTCTGAGCCTGTTTTGGGTGTTTGGTTTTGGTTTGGGTTTTTTTTTCTCTTGGGTTTTTTTTGGGGGGGGTAAGGGAACCAGGGAGTTAGGGTGGTTTTTTGTTTGGTTTTTGTGAAGGAATGTGTATGCACCTGCTGGCTGATGAGGGATGGCACTGCCCTGAGGATGAAGCCTGAGGCTGAAGCCAGCTGAGAGGGGGTTTTGATGACCTCCATGATGCGCAACTTCCCAAGTCACGATCCCAAGAGCACAGCACGGCCTGATGGATAAAGCATCATTCCAGTGCCTGGGCCTGGCACCCAGGGCATTCCTGCCTTCATCTACTGGGGCAGGAGCATGGCTGGTTCTTGTCACTGGCCATCCTGCCTAAGAACTGCCTTGTAGATTCTCTTTTTTTAACTCATACCTTGTCAAATAACAGCAATGGCAGGCTCCAGTCATTGGTGGATCACCCCAGAACACTTCATGGAGCAGAAAACGGTGTCTGGGAGGAGTGGTGGGACGAACATATGTCCACAGGGCAGTATGGTGTGGCACCAGTCTCCCTCTGCCCCAGCCTTCTCCGGGCATCTCTCCACAGCTCTCCTGTCTTCTTGATTTTAACTTTTTTATTTTCAAACAATGTCTATTTTAACCTTTTGTTTGACCATATATTTATTATTTATTTTAAAATACTTTCAAACACATGGCTTCATTTTAATTTCTTCTGACTTTTATGAGGTGATGGACAAGTCAGAGCTAATAATAAATGGCTTAGTGACAAACCTTTGCCAAATCAAACAAACTTTTATTCAACAGAGCTTTCCAATAACGCCTTCAATGTTTCAGATCTTCTGTGTCTGCTGTTGCCTTTTTCTCAATTTCCTTTACAACAAGCACTCTATGTCATCACTCCCCTTTTGGTGCTCCTTTTAACAAACGGATTACTTGGATTTCAGGCAACATTGAGCCTCCATTTAGCTATCATTTATTTATGTATTGTGATCTTGAGTTAGGTGTTTTATGTCTTTGAACCTTAGAAATGATTGTAGCGATGTTATCTCTCCTGTAGCAGTAAAAGGAGACACGATAGAGAAAGGCTGACTTTTCCTCTCCCACAAAGGAGCATTCAAGGACTACGCATGGCTGGCAAAATTGTACTTCATAAAAATCAACCTTTGTGTGGACCCCTTGTCAGCCTGATGGTGGATGAGTGGAGCAGCTGTCTCTGCTCAATCTGTTCATTCAGCTGACAGCCTGTCAGATGAGGAGTTCTCAGAAAAAAGTGGCTGAATGTGAGCTGTGGTCGTCGCTTTGGTGGCAGCCTGTCCTGAGCTGCCATTTTTTCCAGCTGTTTGAGGGGTAAGTGTGGGGTGTATGCACGGGAACTTCAGCAGGTCCCAGCACCCTGGACTTGGTGTGTAGGGTGCAGGCTCCCCCTAAGCCGTAGGTCCAGCCAAGTCATAGCAGAGCTCTGGACATCCCAGTCTTGCTACTGGAAGACGTTATGGGACCTAGTCCTGTCGATGTGCATAAAGGTAACATATTACTAAGTATGATTTTTTTTAACTATCACCTTTTCATAGACCTATCGAGATATGAAAAAAGTGCATCATTTGGCATAGAGTTTGCATGCTGTAAACTCAGCCAACAAATATTTCCTAGTTTAAGACAGAGAATTTAGAAAAATACATTTATGCGATTCAGTTTATTATGTGTATGCATGATCATATTACTATGGTATGCAAGCTTTTGCTGTTTTACTTTTTTTTAAGTATATATGTAACAATTTATGTTATAATGCAATAATATATAAAATTATATATATCTATTTAAACATCTGAAATGCAAGAATGGCAAATGCAGGGTCCTGCACCTGGGGAGGAATAACCCCAGACACCAGTGTAGGCTAGTGGCTGACCTGATGGAAAGCAGCTCTGCAAAGAAGAACCTGGATGTCTTGGTCGCCAACAAGCTGTCCATGAGCCAGCACTGTTCCCATGTGGCCAAGAAGGCCGGTGGTATCCTGGGGTGCATTAAGCAGAGCATTCCCAACAGGTGGAGGGAGGTGATCCTGCCCCTCTGCTCAGCCCTGGTGAGGTCACCTCTGGAGTGCTGTGTGCAGTTCTGGCCTCCTCAGTACGAGAGACACGGAGCTCCTGGAGCAGGTCCAGTGGAGGGCTACAAAGGTGATTAAGGGACTGGAGCATCTCTCTTACAAGGACAGGCTGAGGGAGCTGGGCCTATATAGCCTCGAGAAGAGACAACAGAGGGGACCTCATCAACGTCTGTCAGTATCTGAAGGGAGGGTGCCAAGAGAATGGAACCAGGCTCTTGGTGGTGCCAAGCAATGGGACAAGAGTTAACAGGCAAAAACGGACTCATAGGAACTTCCACTTGAATATGTGGCAGAATTTCTTCACTGTGCAGGTGGCTGTGCACTGGAACAGGATGCCTAGAGCAGTTGTAGAGTCTCCTCCACTGGAGATATTCAAGAACCATCCAGACACCATCCTGTGACGTGTGCTCTAGGATGACCCTGCTTTAGCAGAGAGGTTGGACCAGATGATGCATTGTGATCCCTTCCAATCTGACCCATTCTGTTATTCTGTAATATCTTCACATTTGTAGGTAGATAACAACAGCAAACCAGTAGCATTATTCATTCCTTGCTGGTTTGTCATGCTGCAGAACAAAAGAACTGCAGTGAAATAATTTAACTGCTGCCTGTTTTATTGTTCATGTACACCTCTAGGGTTTTTTACTACTACTCTTTCACTAATTTGCTTATTTCAATGGCATTCTTTGGCACTGAACTACCTGCATTCCAATGTGCAAATGTATTTCTTTGCTTTAGTAATTGCCTCTTTATATAATGATTGTCTACCTCCTGTAAGATAAGAACAAAGTCCTAGAAGATGGTTGTTGATTTGAATTTGTGTATATTAAGAAGTGAAACAAGAACTAAAAAAAGGTTTTTAAGTTATAAAGATGATAGCCAAATAGGATTACTGGATAAAGGAAAGCTGCTGACATGAAGGCACATCTAATGAGAAATATACATTGTTTAGGTTAGAGATTGACCACATTAGACTGATGTACCCAAAAACTTTTATACCCCTTTTATACTCAGTGATTGAAAGCAGAGTCCTGTCATTGTTTCTGTTGGCTCCTGAGCTTGTTAGGCATACTATATTTAAAATTAGCTGTTCCATGAACGGAAAAAGTCTGGTTCCCTGTGAATGTATTTTCTGTGCCCCTCCATTATAACCTCTCTTCACGTGGTACAACAAGTATGAACTTACCTCTCCCTGTTAAATGCCTCTGGTTCTGCCCTGCGTTCCCTAAACTCTCACACAGTGCCTTCTCCCCACCTCTAGCTAAGCAAGCATTATCACATGCTCTACCTTTTTCCAAAGCACGTAGGTGCCAGTTGATCATCTACTAGAGCTGTGATGGTTGCCAGACCAATTTTCAGGAGCTGGCAGGCAGGCTGGCTGCCCACCAGGAAGTGGTGACTGGGTGCTTCACTCTTTCTCCCAGCTGAAGCACTCCTATTTTCCTGCCTTTGTCCAGGTACTGATTTTCAAAAATCCTATTTGAGCATGGTTACTCTAGGCCACGACACAATGTAGTGTTCTAAGCCTCATTTCTTTAGAATCTCAGGATAAAATGGAGATTTTCATATGTGCACATATAAGGTTTTGCCTTTAATTTCAATGCAAGGTTTCATTTTTTGAACTTTAGTATTAAAGCACAGCAATGGTAATTAGATCATGGAAAGTGACCCAGCTGCATGCTGGATAACGCTACTTGCAGCAGGTATGAAAAAGTATAAAGATGAGAAGAGGTACATGGACAAACACAGAACAAATTCTGGAGCTAGGAATAGAAATTTAAAAGTACTGATAGTTTTGACCAGATATTTCCTGGCTATGGAGACTATTTATTTCTTCAAACTTTGAGTCTGAATATACATTAATCTCCAGCAAAAATTTCCTGTAACTGGAATTTTCAAATCCCCTTCTGGTGCTGTATGTGCCACCACCCAAACAAGTGCTAGGGAAGGATATCAAAAATTGCTAATAAAAATAAATAATATTGGTTTTCATTTTTTATTCAATAAAATAAATTTTCTTTATTTTTATATTTTTAAAAATGTGGCCTTTATATAACAAGTGAAAAATTATTTAGCAAACTTAACTTTAAATCATCAGTTGTGCAGAATAAAAAAGCCATGGATCTACTCATTTGTTGTAAATAACTTTTGATTAGATTTATTCTGTAAATGGTCTAGCCTAAAATATTTCAGAGTTGTGATGTTTTGGGTATATTTTAATAAAAAAGCTGTTTTAAAAGGACGTCAAATTCTAAGAACTTGTTAAAATGGTTTCAAGTTACTGCTAAGCTTAACTGTGTGTTTTTATCATTCAGTTTATCATTTCATTTAGGCCATGCAGTTCACCAAAGTCTGTCTCCTTATCTAGATAGATACTAAAACCAGTAAGGTAAGAGTTCACTTTCAAAGCCCTTTTTCCATATATAGCTACATTATTCTATATATTCCATACAAATATATTATTATTATATATTTCATATATAGTTTGGTATAACTAAATGTGGGAAAAGCTTTCTTATTCAGTCTGGTTGTATTGGCAAATATATGAAGCCTTAGGAGACAAAACACTTCATTTTGCTAAATGTCTCATATTCATACCTGCTTATTTTATTGACAGCCCACCATGCCAGAAAAGGGACTTGATCAACTGGGTTAAGAGACATGGCATTACATTTATTGTGTGCTAGTGGTTTACATCACATTTAAGTAATATTGTAGGACAGGCTCTTCTGTGACCAGGCATTTAATGAATTTGTGCAGGAGTTAACAAAAGTTAAAAATGACCTTGGAGAAGAACAGCACATCAAGCATATTCATTATTATAAATCAAACTAAGGCATTTTTATGAGATGTGTTTCATGTAATGAAAAGAAAAAATGCAGTGATTTCACTGAATAGGAATACTGTGCTTTTTTCTCATGAACAGAAAACTAAATTGGACTACACATAGTCTCTAGAGTGCTGTTCAGAAAGGCATTGAAAGGGTCACTATATGACCAACCTCAGTGGATTTGATGGATGTGAGGTATTTTTGAAAAGATGCCATGTACTTGGGAGCCTAGCATCAGCCTTATGTGTTTGAAGACTGCTGCCCAAACTCCTCTATTAAAGGGCAAGGAACTGCTTAAAAAGTGGGTGGTAAAAGCACACATCTTTGAAAGATTTTTGCAAAATAATGGGCTATAATTACATTTTCAAAATAGAGTTTAGCCTGATACATACTCTCCATTTTATTGTGCGTGAGTTCAAAGGTAGTTAAAGTTAGCATTACCTCCCTTGGAATGTAAATGAGTCCCATTCCAATTCATGATGAATAATGAGGATCTTTCTAGAGGGACTCTAGGAGCCAGGAAGGGTTTTTAGATAGGACCTGCGTAGCACCAACTAGGAATAAATAAGCATAAGTGTCAAGGCCAGCTGAAAATGGCCCAGCATTTTTAAAAGGTGAGAAAGAAAATTATGTAGTATTCCATTACTTACTCTAAAAATTGTCTTGGTAGACAGTCATTTTTAGACTGATATGTTCAGATGTTATGTCTAAAATTATATTTTTAGGTAAATGATACTTCTCACAAACAGCAATCTTTGTGTGTTGTGTTTTATCAATCTAACTAGTTAGAACTAATTTAGTTGAAACATTACTGTAGGTATTACAGAGGCTGAGACCAATGTTACATGCTCATAGTTCAAAGTTTTAGCATGTCTGGACATAACTACTTTCAGCAAGAAGGTGACAGCAGTTTGATGCTGACTTTGTGGAATGCTATCAGACACTGAGCATGCAAATTTCTATTTGAATGCATTTTTAATATGGACTTTTATATCATTTTTTAAGATTATTACTAGATTGACCTGAGAGACAATAAGGCAGATGGCTGACTACTTGCATGGAAGCATTAAGTTAATGAGGTGAATAAAACTTTCACCATAAAACACTAAATATTTTCTTCTAGGCATTATGATCTCAAGCTGATAACTTCCATTTGGAACTAAAGCAAAAAGAGTGTGGTTTTCAGCAGAAAAAAGTATTCAGCAGAAAAAAAAAAGAGAGTGTGTTAATAGCCAGACTGAGATTGTAGATGATAAATACTTAGTTCAGTTTCACAAATGCATTTTTTCATTATCTCTCCCTCCCACACCCACAATTTGACAGACCACTTACATTTTAGTAAACTGATCTCTCCACTGATGATAAATATCCTCTGTTTTGCAACCAGAGGGCAACATATTTGCTTCCAATTCTTGGTCACTCACATGTCACTTTTCTAACACGTTTTCAGTCCCTTTCTTCCTTCCAGTTGGAAGCGTCAAATATTTCACACCAGGCTGGGAACACTAGGACAGCACAGAGAGAACAGTGTGGGAACAGCCACTCTGAGCAGATTTCTGATCCCCCAGACACTGTAGTGTTCTCCTGTTTGCTCACAACAGTGTTCCTGAATCAATATGTGGTCCTTGGGAGCTTGTGACAGCCGCTGTGCTGCATCAGACATAGTCTGGTAACACACAACTTGAGTAGTGTCAGAGCTTGTTAAGCACTCTTGGAGACTCTGCAGGGTCTGCTGAGGGAGAAGGGGTGTTTTTGTGTTTGGTTTGCCTTACAGGTATTTTTAAATGAAATTTCCCAATAACTTTTGAACAAATGCAAATTTTTATTAATCATGATATCCCACAGCAAGGGAGGTGCAAAGTTAGAACGCATTGCCTGAATCAGTATTTTTTTTAATTTGGAATTACCACTGGAATCCAATATGCACTGTATAGAAAGAGACAGTGAACTGTCAGCCCCTGGCCACTGCCTCCATGTTGTGAGACTTGTGTGCCCCTGCTCTATATAACACTATGAAAAATTCTCCCTGTTCTCCCTCACCCAGCATCTCTTTTCCGAGCTAAAGAGCCTTAGCCTGTGAGCTGCTCACACAGCAGAAATTCTTCCAATACTTTGACTATTCTTATTGCTGTTCTCTGGTCCTTTTCCAGTTCTACTTTTTTTTTTTAGATAGGTGGTGCAGTACAGAACATAGATGAGACATACACAAGATCCTGAATATCTGGGAAAATATGGAATTTTATAATGGCTTTATCATTTGTCATGCATGATTGGCTTTTTTGACTGCTAGTTAGTAAGGAAGTGAAAGTTCCTTGAAAGTCCCACTCAAACACTGAGGTCAGATTCCTGAGTCCTAGTTAGTAGGTACTGAATTGAGATCTGGGTAGGTTGCTAGACAGGGTGAAGAGACTCTAGAATCTAGGAGATTGTTTCAATTTCTTCCTGATTAACTTTTTTTTTGCTTCTGGAAAATAAAATTAGTTCTGACACCTTTTTTTTTTTTTTTAGATTATTTGTTACTCCATGTTTCCTCAAATATAGACTTTTGTTTCTCTTTATGAGCCTATATATAGATATGTCCTGTCTCCTTAATACAATAATCTGAGCAATAGCTCTAATTATAGCAGTAACTCTTTCTATTTTAGTCTACCATCTCCAGCAGTGAAGAGCCCTCTTTATTATTGTTGCCAAAAGAGTTGCAAGAAACTATGCACCAGGCTGAAGCTAAATATTCTGGCAAGAGAAAAGAATCATCCTTCTAAATACCAATAAGTAAACTGCTGATATATGCCCAGCTGGGAAAGGGCTTAGGTCCTTCCCAGGCCTTTTTCACAGTTCTGGTATTCTCTATTCAACCAGTTTTCAAACCCCATTTGTTAAATGGCTCAAAATGTTCCACTTTCACCCATCCACTGACTTCTTATGCACCTTGAGAACTAAAGGGCAGATTTTTTTCCAGGTGGAAAATTCCTTGCTTGTCATTCTCTCCACTCACACTAGTAAGTTAACTCACCAGAAAAAAATTCTGCCTGCTTATTGACATTGTGGACTTATATGTATAGCCAAACTTTTAGACTGGGTGATTTGTTTCACTTTGATGGGTTTGTAAAACAATAAAATAATAAAATAGTGTATTTCTTACATGCAAATTATTTTGCCCTCCAGATTTTATATATATATATATACACACACATGAATTATTACAAGTTGCAGTATTAGTTATTATATTAAAGTATATGTTGCTGTGTACCTTTTACATACTTATGTGTATAATTTGAATCCTGTTGAGTATTAGCAATTTTTAATCACGTTCATCTGATTGCAGTAGGCTCATACATTAATTCTCATACATATTTAAGCAGCAGCACTGGCAACAATGCTGTATTGAACTGTATGTGCAACTGTGGTGAGGCAATGTATGCTAATAAATCCTTCCCACCACAGGTGACCTAAGATTAGGACAGCTCTGTTTATTAGCTGGGAATCAAGTTTACATGTCAGGGCATGTCAGAAGTGCTAGGCTGAAACCAGGAGCCCATCCCAACTAAACAGGTGGGTGCTAAAAGTGAGAATTGGATTGAAGAGCAGTAACAGTTGATATCTTGCCACAGAACAGACAGAAACTTTCTTTCAATAGAATATTGTAAATTGAACTTTTAATTACTATGTGTTCTTTTCAGCACAACAGATGAAAAACTGGAACTGAGCAGCTGGAAGCATGAACTGTTTTCCAGGAAAAACTGCCTTGAAAAGTGCTTTGTGAGCATGTTGGAGTTGGGGACTCAGCTGTGTGATTTCACAATTTGATTCTAATTGTGCTCTAACAGGCTTGTGTATTCAAGTTCTTGGGTTGGAGCACTGGCTGGGGACAGGTGCTGTTTAATATGATTCAATTAGACTTTTGTGAATCAGTTTAAAAATACAAAAGTAGCAGATAGATGCCATGCATAATAGTAATGAGATTATTATGCAAACACCTTTTGCAAATACTCTAAAAATTGTATAAGTTATTGACATTTTTGAACATAGTTTCTGACACCAGCAGCCCACTCTGATCAGAAATGAAGCAGGAGTGAAGACGATTGCAGAGACATGGCTGAGATACTTCTACCATAGCACAGATGTCAGAAAGTGTAGCTAAATCCCTTTGCCCAGCTGCAGTAAGTCACAAGGCATCTTTCACAGGACCAGTAGTTAATTGCCCAAGTGCACAGAATGGTGCCCACTCAACACCTCGGCTTGCACCTCGGTGTAACTCTTGCAGCTAAAAGGCTTCCTAACCTCTTCAAGGCGTCCTTGAGACAGGATCCTCCCATCCTTGAGATTGCCTTCTTCAGTTTTCCTCCTTACATTTTTTCATTCTGCATTTATTGTAACTTTCAGTTTCCCTTTGCGGATCTACCTTGATGCACAATTTTCTGCCTCTTGCATACACTCAGAAGGCACCCACAGACTTTGTTAAGCATATAGCCCACAAACTCCCTGTGGGCTGCAAAGGAGATCTGCACAGAATGCTCACTGCAACTTTCTAAGAGCCCTTAGGGAAATGAGTATTCAAGAGGAGTTTGTAAATGTACAGCATGTTGTTCGTGTCCAGCCTGGAGCAGAGCAAGCCAGTGGAGATCTTTCCTCTGTGCCCTAAAAAATGCTGTGTGCAAAAGGTTAGGAGTATCAGCACCTGGGCAGTCTCCTTCCTGTAACTTCTCCAAAGTCAGCCACGCTACACCAAAATGTCAACTTGCCTGTAAATTCTGCCTGCAGCCTCCTTAGCACAAGTACATACAAGTGCCTTCTCTCACCCCACTGTCTTTCACTACACCCAAGTCCTAAGGAACAAGTGCAGATTTCCACCAACAGCCTTTCTAATTATTGTTCCTCTTCTGATGCTGAATTGCTGCTAAGCACTATCATAGCTCACTGTCCTAAATATCAAATCAATCCTACCTAAATTCTCTGCGCTAACCGAAGCTAAGAGCCCCCTGAACAATCTTGTGCTTGCTCTTGCCAAATTCTGCTCATGGTGATGCTAAGCCAAGGGCTATGAGTCAGTCACATTTCACTGCTGAGTCAACCTGCTCAGCTCAGCTAATTTTATCCTGGACTCAGATATAAATGAGTGTTGCAAATGGCAAGGACATGATGCTGATTTGGGAAAGGAGATGCCTGTGGAGTAGGCACACTGTCAGGGATGTGTATGGGAAAAAGGAGCACTCTGGAGATCTGTACATGCCTAGTTGTCCTCACCTAGAGGATGTAAAGACCAAGTAGCTCAGCACCAGAGAGGGAGAGGCCAGAGGAATCACTGGCAGATTGTGCTGATATTTAAGACACACACACACACATATATATAAGATATACACAAGATATACACATTTAAAAACAATTTTCAGTGCTGGAGTTACAGTAAGTGAATCATAATGCCTAATCTTCAAATAGCCCTGATATCAAACAATAAATGTATGTTTCCTATGAAAAGTAAATACAATTCAAGCTTCAACTTAAACTGTTTTTCAAAAGATGACCTGGTTTTAAAGTGTTTTTAGCTTTGATTGTGTAAAACATTTGGCACCATCAAGTGGTAAAACGATGGACTGCTCCTTCATAACAGTCTCAGTAATAAAAAAGGGAACAATGATGTAATTGTGTATTAGAAAAGAGCCTAAAGAAACTTTTGAATATATTTTATCAAGGTTCATTGACAAAGTTTCAAAGTTTTTTTTCTCAGGAAAAGTACTGAATTAAATGTTTTTGTTTACAGCAAATTAAGTTGAATCAGTCATTGTTTCAGCTTGAATATATCATGGCAATCAGTGTTAGTATTTTACAGTCTGAAGTACTGAAGTTGAGTCTGTTTACATGCCATCAACAGAGAAATAACGTTCATTTTAGGATAAAAGCTAGTATGAACATTTTTATTATTCTCCTTGGTGATATCTTAAAATAATAGTTCTATAAAATGGAAGCAGACGTAGTAACCTGCATTGTTATGAGGCTTGCTTAACTTTTCCTTGCTGGCCATTGAATAGGCTTGAGTGGGCCAGGCAGTGGTAAAGGCAGTCTGCAAAAGAGACACCTGTAGGCAGATAAAATGGGTAGAAATTAAACACAGAATTTAAAAGAGGACACTTAATTTAGTTCTAAAATAATAACAGCAACAAAGTCCTTTGCTAGGGCAAACCCAATTCTGAAATCTGAAGAGATTTTAAATTATGCAGTAATCATGCATCATTTCAATTAGTACCAGCTTTGGTACAGATAACACTTAATATATGCATAACTTGATTAAAGAAATAATAGACATACCTGTGGGATAAAATGATCTATAATTATCCTGGTTGATTGTTACATAAATGTTTTTAATTTTGCCAGTGTGTGCTTATCAAATTAGGATTAAAAAAAGACCTTCTTCTTCTTCTTAAAAAAAACTCAAATCAAACCAAACTAACCAACCAACCAATGAACCCATGAACCAACCAAAACCCCAAACCTGCTCCTGTTAAAATAATCTTTTTCATTACTTTAAAAATTATTTTCTTGAGAAGCAAACTCTAGTGGGTGAGATCACACAACTGAAGAGATAGAAGAGACAGACAGACAGAGCTGACCTCTGAGAAGGAAAAGTAGGTGATTTGTGCCAGGCAGCAAACCAACCTGAATAACAGTGAACAGAAAATCCTTGTGTTACACTCAAAGGTATTTTTCCTGATATCACTGAATAACACAAAGCATTTACATGGATTGAATCCTCATGTTTTCTGAGGAGAAATATCTGATGCAGAAAATATTTCTCCATTTTGCTATGGATACAGAAGATGGAATTCAGCTTATCAGAAGAGGAAATTATTAATGTTAGTTTAAATTAATTTCTTTTAATCTACACTTCAGACATATAAGTTCAATATTTTAGTAAGAGGTGAAGACTTCATTCTCTACTGTTTGAAATCAGTGTTAACTGAGCCTGAGATTGTCATAATGGGAAGGAGAGAGCATTTGCAGACTGCAGCAGGCTCCTTGAAAATCAGGATGCCCAGCATCTTCCTGCATCCATAGCTTATAACATTATGCTTTTCGTATATGTCTTGGACTTCCAGAAAAGGGGCAGGGGAATTTGAAGGGCCTTGTGTGAGATCTTGACCAAATTTTAGGAAGTTACATGCAGGAAAAAAGCTTACCAAATTGTCCTTTTTTTTTTTTTTTAAGTACTGGATGCACTTGATTGTAGTAGCTTGTCCAGCTTTAGGAAATAATGTGCTCAGAGAGAAATGGGACAGTGATTCCAGCAGTATGCAGAAGTGCACAAAACCCTCTCACAGTTTGTCCCGGTGTTAGATCCAAGTATAAATGCAGAGAAATATTTCATAAAATGTTACTCCTTAATGATTAATCAGGACCAAAATACATACAGGTGCTGTGTTAAAGTATCATAGATGAAAAAAAGACAGACATTTATGAGGGAGCAGTGAGGAGAGAGACAAGGGAGATGCACTGAGTTTCATGAAGCCTTCAGTAATTTTTTGGTGTAATTCCCTTGCAGAGGCCTCAGCGCTACTCGTAAGCGAGTGATTGATAGCTGCACTCTGCTGCCATCTTCCCAAACTGCTGCCATCCTCCCAAACTCCGCTGCCGTGCTCCCAAACTCTCTGCCATCCTCCCAAACTCTGCTGCCATCTTCCCAAACTGCTGCCATCCTCCCAAACTCTGCGGTCAGCCTCTCAAACTCTGCTGCCATGCTCCCAAACTCTCTGCCATCCTCCCAAACTCTGCTGCCATGCTCCCAAACTCTCTGCCATCCTCCCAAACTCTGCTGCCATCCTCCCAAACTGCTGCCAACCTCCCAAACTCTGCTGTCAGCCTCTCAAACTCTGCTGCCACACTCCCAAACTCTCTGCCATCCTCCCAAACTCTGCTGCCATGCTCCCAAACTCTCTGCCATCCTCCCAAACTCTGCTGCCATCCTCCCAAACTGCTGCCAACCTCCCAAACTCTGCTGTCAGCCTCTCAAACTCTGCTGCCACACTCCCAAACTCTCTGCCATCCTCCCAAACTCTGCTGCCATGCTCCCAAACTCTCTGCCATCCTCCCAAAATCTGCTGCCATCCTCCCAAACTCTGCTGCCATGCTCCCAAACCCCGCGCTTGCCGGGGAAGAGGAAGGGTTGCTGCGGGCTCTGTGGTCAGCAGGGAAGGCGATCTGGGGCATGGCAGCGCTGCTCTGCCGGCAGCGGTGTCTCAGCTCCGCTCGAACGCCGGCCGGCTCCCAGGCAGGAGCCATGGATGCCCACGCTGGCACAGCCCTGAATCCAAGCTAAGGGACCTTGCCTCCAGCTCAGCTTTTTGGCTGGGGCTCAGCACAGGGCTGGCTCGTGTCCCTCTGAGCCGGAGCACTGGCAGGCTGTGCTGAAAACTGCTCTTCGTGGTAAGCCTCGGGAAGCTTTTGTAGGCAAAGTCTGAGTAACAGGGTGTTTAATTTCACACCTTTGAGAAGAATCTGTTCTATAGATCACACATCATTCAGCTTGATCCTTATGTCATCTTGACTCTCCCTGAATTTGGAATTTGCCAAACCCCAAAAGAGCATGCAGGGATGCCACTTTATCACATGGATATAACCATGGCTTAACAAGTGCTTTAAAAAAACCCCTGCAAACTACAAAGAGATGTTGAAAAAAAAACCATACAGTCTGTGATGTAATTGTTTTAATAAATTAGGTAAAAAATGAGGAACTATTCAATATTTGCTCTGTTTCCCACCACTCATTACTAAGCAAAAGATGAAGTCAGAATGTGTAGCAGATTTTCAATAAGCAAGCTACCTCTTAACCCAGAATACTGGCATCCCAAGTTAGTGGAGCGGCTTTACAGGTAAGCTGTCAGTTAACCAAAATTTGAATCCTCATGTTGATGTTGTTCTGCTTTCTTAAATGTATAACTTTACCAAGCTAAAGCAAAGTGCAGAACAACAAACAGCTGTAGAGCAGTCACTATCTAAAAAGAGGAGAGAGATTCTGAAATTGCAATGGCTGTACCTGACATGGAGGAGGAAATTTTTTTCTTGAATAGTGAAGGCACAAGAGTAGATAACATGAGATATCAAGTGATTTGGCTTATGGTAGTTGGGATTTTGAAGGGAGAGGATTCAATTTTAAATGCATTCTATTTTTGGGAATCAGTTGTGTTGTTACGGAGGTTGAAGTCACTTTAACTGGGCATCCAGTTCTCTGAATACACTCTGCTCATCGTGATCGATTGCTGGCAGTTCTTCCTTATTCACTTTTTTTTTAAGAGAAAAGAAAATGAAACTTTATTTCTGATGTTTGTTGATTCTATGATTGATTCTTAAGAGGCATCATTTTTACTGTGAACTCCTTTTAGAGAAATCTTAGGGTATTTTTCCATTTTTAGAAGGATCCATCTCCAGAACTTTGCATAAATTGGAAAATTTTTTAAAATCTAACCTTTCAGTGAAGTGTGATTCATATCTTTGCATCATGATGCTAAATGAATACCTATGTAAGGACATTACAATAGAGTACTTATCTGTTCCTTTATGCTATTTTTAAAAGAGTTATGTTTTTCTCTTGGTGATATAGATAATAGTGAGGACTGTTGCCAGGTTGGTTCCATCACTCCCAGTCACATGGCAGGATGCACTTCCACTTCAGTCTGGAGATGTAGCATTTAAGGCCCAGAAATGGGCATTGCATCCAGCAATGCAGCAATAATTCCATGTGCTAGGCCTTCCATCGGTGTCAACAGCACTTCAAAAAAGAATCTCCTTTAAGAAGTTGGATTAAATGCTTTTCAGCAATAGCTTTTGTACCAGATTCCCACTGCACAAATACAGAGATGAATGCTTTCTAAACCAATAAAGAAATCTACTTCTGAGCTACATGTGAAAAATAAATTCTATCCTTGCTTTTAGAAGGGCTTCTTACCTTTTGGGTATAAAGGAAACATTCTAAGAAGACAGAAGAAACCACATCAGTTCTGCTAAGTTAAAACTAAATCACATTGGAGCTATCATGATTATTTTACCTGTATCAAAGATTGATGTTGACCCATTAAAAATTTGTCATAATATTGATTCACCAAGTCAACTTTCTTAATACAGCATCATTTTGCAGTATTTGCCAAACCTGAAAGTTCATTGTACAGTTTATTGTACAGCAGGACTGGCACATGGCTAGATCAATGGACAGAGACGTGGATTGAAAACGGACTGAACGATAGGGTTCAGAGAAAGTAGCCCAAGAAAGTAGGCCAATTACTTGGGGTGCACTGGTCTGCAAGAGGCAGAGTGGTGCCAGCAGGCCAAGAGGATTGATCATTCCCTCTGCTCAGCCCAGTGGAGTGCTAAGTCCAGTTCTGGTCAAACATGGACATATTAGAGCAAGTCCAGCAATGGATGATGAAGATGATTGAGAGATTGTTATTTGAGGAAAGGCTGAGAAGGCTGGGATTGTCCAGCTTGAAGGCTCAGGAGGAATCTCATCACTGGGTATAAATACTTGATGCTTGCAGTATCACTGGGGCAGCCCCTGGGCTTTGTGTTGTGCTGGGGAACACAGGCAATGCTGTCTGCAAAAATGGAAAACTGGAACAAAATTTCACCAAAGGACATGTGCATGGGCACAATACAGAGGAGCTCCAAAAGGATTCCAAAAACAGACCATATGAACCAGAAGAATCAGCTGATGTGCCTCTGAATCAGAAATTTCACTTTAAGTTTCACAGAGGGTGACTGGGGGAAGGACCTCTCTCTCCCGCAGCCATGGGGGAACTTACAGCTGCCTGTGAGTCTATTGTAGGGTGCAGGCTGGGGCAATGTGTGTTTTGTTTTCCTCAGGCTAATGGCTTTGTACAAAGTTTTCATCTGCATGAGTTAAACTGATTGCCCGGTATTTCGTTTCTGACGTGGTAGTAGCGATGCCCATGCCCTGCTTCTGAAGGAGAGATATTGACTATGCTCTTGGGGAGGTGGAAAGCTTTAGGAGTATAAAACCACCGTTTTACACTCCATACACCACCACTGAAGTTGTTGAAGGTTAATGGCTGATCTGAACAAAAGCCTAGTGGCACTTGACTTACAAACCAGGACACTTAGAGCTTACATAAAGTGACAAGGATGTTCTTTAAAAGGAATGAGGTGATTGTGGCAGGAGTGGATGCACATTGTCAGGCAGACTTGCTGAACATGCAACAATTCTGCAAACGCAATGTGACATTAAGTACATCTTAACAGGGACTCGACCTACAGACAGTTATCCCACACCTAGCTGCACAAAGCAGGATTCAGTTTTATGAAAAGCAGGGGCTTCCTTGTCACTTCAGTTATCACGAGTCTCACCTGGTCTGGAGCTGCTGCTGCTCCAGAGCAGTGCAGGCTTCACATCGGGGCTGGGCTGCACCTCTCTGCTCTGTCAAGGCAGCCCAGAGTCCCCAGGAACTCCCAGGTAGCGTTGGATGTTTGTCTGTAGGTAACTGAGTGCCTTCTGTACTGAATATTTCAAGTGCTTAATGTTAAATATCTACTAGTATTTTAGAAGTCCTAGGGTGTCCTGCCTGTCCCAATATGACATTTCACAGAACTCCCACAGATCTTGTGTGATACATGCCAGCTCATGTGGGTATCTCAGGTCTTTTGGGACGTCTAAAATGGTTCTACGTATGTATGTTTAGATATTTAATTGCCTGCCTTCATTCAGGCAGCTAAGTTTAGTCGTGTGCCATCTGGTGTTGAAAGATACCATGAGGGAATCAACTCTGAGCTCTCACAGTTGCAGTTCGTCTGAATCATTTTAAGGCTCTGTGTCAAGGTGGCATGAACTCACGCCTAGAAATGCTGGGTTTCTTTGTATTTTAACAAGAGAGATGAGCCTTTATTTTGACAAATGGAGTATTTCATCTCACAAGTTATATGAATGAATGCTGAATTTTTTATGGCAGTACATATATCTTTTAGAAAGTCCTGAAAGCTTAACGACAACTCACACTCACACTGTGATATCCATAAGCCTCAGGATACATGTCAGCAGTTTGCAATCACTTCATGTATAAATTCTAGTCTGAGCCAACCTTCATTTTCACTCTCTCTGTTTTATTGGATTGTGGTGAACTGTTCCAGCTCCCACTTGCTCATGCTTCATTGTTCACCTCACATTGTCCCTTTTCATCCCAGACAAACTGGAAAAACGTTTGAGAGAGAGGGGAAGAGATAATTAATAGTACAGTCAGAAATCTGTTGAGTAATGGGGGAGAAAAAGTATTTCTTTCATTTCTCAAAAATATTCTAAATTACCTCTGCGAGTTGTAAAAACACAGAGTAATACTGTCACTGGCAGTCCTGTTACATATTTATCAAAGACTACTGCGGTGGGTAATCAGAACTTTATTATTGTAATAGAGATATTGGCATCAGAAAAGGATCTTGATTCAGATTCTCTGAGTTTACGAGCATAGTGATCAATGCTGGATAGCTGATATGAAGGTCAGTTCCACTGATCCCAGTTATGAGAAGTCAGGATGTTTGAAGAAGAGAGATGTAGAAGAATCAGGCAGACATTTCTAATTCATAACAATAATTTAAAAAAAAAATTCTGCTCACGAGTTCATCACAAGCATGTTTCATACAAAGTTAAGCACACTTAAAAATACCACACAAGGTCTGTATCTTCATTCTTACATTCTGTTAGTTACAGCTGGAGAAAAAAAACATTTCATGGTAGGAAAAGAAGAAAAGAAACTACTTTATCATAAGACCATTAAGATAATTTGGACCATTAGGACAATCATGAAAATCTGCTAATAAAAATGTAAATTTAAGATTTCAAGTTCAGATTAAATCACTAAAGAGCGACCTGTTCAGCCTTTTTTTATGGGTTTTTTTTGGGGGGGGGGGGGTTTGGGGGTTTTTTGTTTTTGTTGTTGTTTGGGGTGTTTGTTTGTTTTTTTTTTTTTTTTTTGGTTAGAATTGTCTTCTGCTGCAGGCCTGGCATGACATCCAGTTACGGGTAGTATAACATACATGAAGGTAAAAGAAATACACGCTTAGATTTCATTCCAAATAATTCTGCATGTTCCTAGTATACGCATCCTTACAGCCTGTAAGGAAACTTAAGAATGTCTCCTAAACCAATATCAAAATTCTGTTTTGCAGAACTGTCATCTTTTCCTACAATCTTATGGATCAGATACAGTGTAAAGGAAAATACTGTCCTTTGGTAGACACATATATGTGATAAAATTAACGTGATTTCCATTATGTCTGCAGACACAGCCTTGTCCTCTGCTACACATTATTTTTTTACTCAGGTTTACCAAAGAAGGCAAAGGGGAGAGATTTTGGAAGTGATTTCAGGAGAGGTTTCATCTTGATATACGAAAGACATTTTTTACAATGAGAGCAATAAATCACTGTAACAATCTCCTGAGGAATGTGGTAAAGCTCCCATCAGAGCTCACCTTCATCAGCTTATGGGATGCTTTAGGCAGAGTCACACATTTCCTTTCACTCTAGCATGAGTGGAAAATGAAGTTAAAAGTATTACTTATTGTTAAGAGGTAAGGCCTAGTGTGTGTAATACTGTTCTCTAGTAATGTATTTGTATAATTTAGCTCAGTGTTATTTTTTTATAGTGTTTCTAGTATTTTTCTAGTATTGTTCTAGTACCTTTTGACCCAAGGAGCCAGAAGCCCACTGTATGAAACTGCAGGCTAAACTGCAATCCCTGTCTGTGAAATACTCAATACAAGTAGCATCTTCTCACTGCTGTACGCTGTAGTAACACTGACGTTTCACACCTCATGTTCTAAATTGCAACATTGCCCTACACATTACGTATACAAAGAATAAGGGATGAAAATCAAAAGAATTTACTAAAGTTTAAAGAAAAACTCTGAAAGAAGATTGAGCATATTCTATTTTAATTTTCAATATTTCTTTCAAATATCAGAACCCACAATATTCTGAGAATTGAAAATTTAGCATAGAGCATTTGGCAAAGAACTCAATGACATCTGAATTAAAGGAAATAAATTGTAATGTCTTGTCTGAACACATGATAGTGTGGTTTTCGAACTTTGTACAAGAAGACAGAGCATATCCCTGGCTTTTCCATCCATGGCATATTCCTACAAAGATTTAACCTGCTGCTGCAGATCTAACTTTGTACCACAACTGGAACGTTGTGCCTCACTGCAGCCTGTCGTCTTTTCTCCAAAGTGCATGTATGCACATGCCATAGTTCATCCCACTAAACAATCACTTGACCTTAAGGACCAAAAAATTCCACTGCTATTT
This sequence comes from Callaeas wilsoni, assembly GCA_013398955.1. Lineage (NCBI taxonomy): Eukaryota > Metazoa > Chordata > Aves > Passeriformes > Callaeidae > Callaeas > Callaeas wilsoni. The sequence continues at coordinate 2,511 of VWPU01018255.1, read as the reverse complement.
CACAGTTTTTAGATGGTTTGCACTTCTGTGAGTTATACAGTACAGTTTTTCCCCATTATTTTCCATGGAAAATCAGTAAGAGTTTAGGATACTCATTACCTCGCAGAATTCTGCCTCAATCCCCATCTGCAAAATGCACGTAGTTACTCCCTCCAAGCAGAGAAACATCCACTGAAGTCTGGCACGGACTGGATGTTGTCAGTTTCGTGTTAGAGGACAAAAACCAGTCAGTGCAATGACATAAACACAATACATTTATTTGAAGCCTATTTCTATTTTATTGTGAAAACGGTGTAATCTGAAATGTGTGATAATATATAAGTGTTTCAAAAATAAAATAATCTGGCTTCTGTTTTATTCTGTCTGACCTCTTAAAAACCAAACAAAACCCAACTGTTTTTAATTTCAGCATGATGGGAGAGACAATGACCTTTCTCAAGCAACAACTAAGCTCCTACAATTTGATTGAGCCCTTCCAAGACCAAAAACAAAGTCTGCATTATGTCAGTCTCTTCAGACACAGAAGCGAAACAAAATCTCTTGCAAGGGAAATTTGATGAGGAATCTTACTAAATCAGTGATATATGTGGGACAATATGAAAATGCATCCTGTTGTACTATGGGTAGAAAATTAATCAGTTATTTTACAATTAAATTGCATAATTTCAGTGGGATATTAATTTTCTAATAAAATCCACCTTTAAAATGCTGATTTCCTAGCTGCATGTTGCAGGAGGATGTTGTAAATGACTGGTTTCAAACATGCCACGAAATGGATATATTACTGTGGAACTCAAGGCCTATAGGTTTGTTTTCCTATTTATAGCTCTCTTAAACGTAGAACTAGTTTTGTTGTTCACCAATACTTGTTAGGTAAAACACTGGCTGGACTTTCTTTACAGTAGAGGGCATTCCTGGTGTGGAAAAAGAAGTAATGTATCTAAATGTAAAGGATCAATCAAACTCAGCATACAAACATCTGGTAAAATTTTCTGTTGTTTGGTAATTTGAATAGCATATACTGCTGTAAGATTTGTAATTAGACTTGTGCATAAACAGTGTTGTTAGTATTGTTATAGCCCTGTAAGTAAATTGGGTGCTGAGTTTTCATCATGCTTCATAGGAGCTGCTTAGGCTGCTTTAGAAAGCCCTGCCTATATTTGCAGAAAAGTATATTTTCTAATTATGCTGATAGTTTCACATGTTGAGAGGAATTTCTCAGGTGTTTCATGCATTCATGGCTGGACTTGGCTTTGTGGTTTTTTTCATGTAAAAGTTGATAGCATTTCTGAGCTCAAATCTTGCCACAGTAAGATGTCTCTGCATTTGAAATGACATGAGTGCAGGAATTCATTCTTCTGAAAACCTCTGCTCTGCTTCCGTCAGTGGTAAATTCCAGCTCAAGGAGACGTCAAATCACAATGAAGAAAGGTTTGCCTAGGAAAAAATAATGATAATTCACAGCTTACAGAAATTCAAATTCAAACCCACAAGCATGTGTGTATTAAAGCAAAACCTCATTAGATATGTACAAATTAAAGCTGCTTTGGCCTTAGTTTTCTTTATTTTTGTAAAAGCAAAGTTGAGAAATAAGTAATTTTGATGCTTTGCTACAAAATTTTAAGGAAAAAAGAAACTCTTATTTTCTAGCTATAAATGTTCTTTTTTCTTTGACCAAACCACATAATCATTTTCTTTTGGATAATTTTCTTCAACCAAAGTATTACCCATTTGTACAATTTCACAAACGAATGTCCAATACTTCTTTCACAAACGAATGTCCAATACTTCTTTCATCTGCCTTTACCATCTTGCTTTGTTATTTTTAGTAGTACAGGCCTTGAGAAGCTATGCGTCCTCCGTGTGTCCTGGAGGCATTGAGCAGTATCATATACTCCAATTAGATACAGCGTCTCTCGGATAAATACGTGGATAATCAGCCACGGAGAAGGCAGCCTTGCTAAAACAAGTATTCTGGACCCATCCACGAGGGAAGTTAATGTGGACCGGTAACAAAGCGTGGAAGTTATGTTGGCATGAGCAAACCTAAAGTAAATCTGTGCTGCAGTGTGAACTGTGTATGGCCACGCCACATAGTAATAGTAGGATACAAACTTATGTGCTGGGAAAAAATATAATTTTTACTTAAGCTGCTAAGTATACATGATAGCATAGGCTCTGTCATTCCTCTGCATGTATTCCCATGCTCCCGCCATAGGAGGCAGTAGAACTTGACAGGCACAGGTCCTCAGGTGAGCCATGAACTCGTTCATTCCAGGCACCCGACCGCCCCACCGTGCCGCTGATACACCACGCACGCCTTCGCTCTGCCGGGGAGCCTGTGCCGCCGGTGCCTTGCGGCTCCTGGCCTGCCCTGGGGGGAGGTCCCGAGTGCCTCCCCTCAGCGGGTACAGCCGCGACAGCCTGAGTGTTGTTACGCGGCGGAGAAGGCGAAGAACAGCCGTGCAGCTGCGGGGGCCGCGGCGCTGCGGGGCGGGCCGGGGTCGGGGC